>JAVFHW010078746.1:19230-32137 GCA_032159205.1 Eurystomus glaucurus suahelicus | reverse complement strand
TGCTTGTTGCTGCACAGGTCTTGAAAGCGAAGCCAATGCTTTCCTCCTGCACAATCAGTCCTTGTTAATGGCAAGGCAGAGATCTCTCAGAATGCAAACGCTCGCTGTGCCGGCATCCTATAACATTTGGCACCAGAGCTCTAACTTTGTTATTTCCCCGAGGAGCAACAATTTTCTTTGTGCAACAGCAAGGCAGTGTGTCTTTCCAAACCTGCCTTACAGCCAAGTTTAACACTTCAGTGAAAGAAGCCCATTGAGCATGCCTGCCAAGGCGCAGCCCGTGCTCCGGCAGCGGCCCAGGGAAGCGGGGGCAGAGAGAGAGGGCTCCTTGTCAGACTGCCCTCACCTGCGAGGGCTCGCAGTGACATGTTAACACTCGGGATTATTAAAAAGTGTTTTGGCCAAATTAAACGAATAATGATTATGAGGTTTTAAATAAAGCGGTTATGGAAGTTATGGAACCCTGTTCTTTTTCTTGGCAAAAAAAAAATTACTTCACTGAACCCCACGCAGTAAGGCCTGTCAAGCAAAGAAGGCTGGGAGTGACTCTTGAAACAAGCAGTTATACAGAGATACAGCTGCTCAAAATGCAGCTGAGACAGAGCTACACCTGAGACACCAGCTGAGGACCTGCCATATTGTATCACCATGTTTACACACCACTTTGTCTATAGTTCTTGTAAAATACTAGCCAAAACTTTTTGCTTTGGGCTGTGCTTCCTGAAACAACCAAGGTGTTTGGGTTTCAATTTTTAGGAGGCCATGAACAGCTTTAGTGTAACCATAAAATGCTACATGGTATTTTCCGAGTACTTTCTAATGGACATGCAGACACAAGCCAAGCTCATTCAAGTTCATAATATGAAACAGACCCATAGTCAACATACCAGACCTAAAATTTTGCATGATGGTATATCTTCTTCACCATCAGGGTGGTGAAACACTGGAACCGGTTGTCCAGAAAAGTTGTGGGTGCTCCATCACTGGATATGTTCAAGACCAGGTTGGATGGGGCTTTGAGCAACCTGGTCTACTTGGGAGAAGTCCCTGTCCATGGCAGGGGAGTTGGAACTAGATGATCTTTAAGGTCCCTTCCAATGCAACCCATTCAATGATTCTATAATTCATATTCTATGATATTTAAATATTTTTGAGCTGACATAAGACAATTCATCAATGCTACAATGTCATTCAGATCATGGCTTGATAGCAGCAAATATATTTGACAAATTTTTGTTGGTTTGTCTTTCTTACTATGCTAATTATTTACATATCTGATCTTCTCAATTACCAGCATACACCTCAAAGTGTCTTGCTTGGATACCAAGCTAAGTTCGAAGTTTATAAAGGTAAACAATTAAGTGCAAGTTTCAGTACCTTCTGTAATAAATATTTTATTTGCAGAAACAAAGCTCAGTGGCCATACTATTTAACTTCTAGGTAAAGCAATGATAAATCTCTGTTCATGCTGCAAACTGACCAAAGCTCCATCATCTGAATACCGCTATGGTCACTAGAGGATACCTCTTTCAAGACTGGTAAGGAAAAAAGATTTTTCTGGGGGGAAAAAGTCAAGTGGGCAACACAATTTTTTGCTGCTTCCCTCCCCACAGCACATGAACCTGCCTCATTCTCACTCACTGTTGGTATCTCTTGCGGCCACATAACCTGACATTTGATTTTATATTCACAAGTCACAAAGTAAAAACATACTTCCAGCACATGACTGCTGGCATGCCCAGAAACAAGGCTGCCTTGCACAAAACCAAACCAACCAACCTCACAGGGGCTCAAACCTTAGGGCAAGTTTTTCAGTAAGTAGCAAAGAGCAGTGGAAGGCAACTGGGAACATACTCAGCTGCTCCTGGGCAGTGCAGGGAGATGGACACGAGTGGAAGCAATCTGCACTGATGGCACACGGTGTGGTGGGGCAAAGGAGAGGCACTGCACTGCTACGCTGCTCAGCTCCCAAAGGGACCGAGGGCAAACCCAGTCTGGTCAGCTGAGCAAGAGTTGCTTGGTCTAGTGCTTAAAGCATTTCATCGGACGCCAAAGGGAAAATAGTGATATTAGGCATGCAACATAATTTACAAAGCTTTTTCACTGCTGGGCATGAACATCAGAAAGGGCAGAAGACTGAGGTGTGCCACCATGGAGTATTCTGAAAGTAACAGCTGGTGAAAAGGATCTCCAGCTAAAAAGAAGCAAAGCCCTCATACACTTCAAAATGTAATGCAACAGCTCTCTAGTCCGCTTCATACAGAAAATAAAACCACAAACACAAAACCCAAAGACAAAAACCACAAACAAAAACAAAAACCAGGGCTAAGTTGACTACTCATAGGTTATCAATTAACATGTTCTTATTCATACCCTCCCAACAACAGCTGGAAGCTGGCAGTAACACTTGTCACAGAGGGACCTCCATACCAAGGTTGTCTTAACCATGAAGCCAGCTCAAGGTCATACAGGTGCTACTTAAAAACTTTTATACACTGCCGTTAAAAACTGTGACCAAGAACAATCTGAATTGTGTAGCTCACAAAATTATACCAATCACCTGCCCACATATCAGTAAGTAACAAGGATAAGCAATTTTATTAATAACTTAAGCCAACCTACACAGAGTGCTTAGCAGGAGAGGACTTGTTTGGGATTTTTGCAGGGTGTACAGAAGTATTTCTGCCCGACATACCCTTTTGTGTTAGGGGGTAACACAGCACTGTTCACAAAGCTCCATTTATGCCCACCATGCAAACCACTGCCGGTTGTGATTTGCATAAAACGAGATATCCTTATTGCAATAACCGTATCACTTCAGGCATTAAAGTCATACTTCCACTTTCAGACCTAGTCTGCTTTTGTAAAAAAAGAGAGAGAGGGGGAATGGAGGGGTGGTGGTGAAGGCAATAGTGTTCAGGTGACGGAGGAGGAATTGCATTGCTTCTATAAAACAGGTTTGTTCCTCTTTGCAGCTGTATCCATCAGACTCTCGTGTAGGAGTGCTCAAGTAATGTGCTGCCTCAGCTGCCCCAGTGATGGCAGCCAGGCTGGGACACAAGGCATGGCAACCCAGAAAACGAAAGATGACATGGTTTTGGTTAAGATGAATGATGCATCCACACACACAACATCAGCTGCTGACAGTGCTCCAACATTTGGCCATAACATTCACCACAATTTTAGCGCCAGACAGCAGCTCCAAGACATTTCTCATTTCCTTGGCGAATAACTGGGAATTTTTCAGAACTGCTGTGTCTTCCTGCAGTGGCTAAAGGCAGTATCTGTGGATGGTGTGGAGAGATAAATGTTGTCTTTGATGAAAAGAAAGCACAGACCCAGATAGATGAAAGCAGATTCAGGTATTCAGGCCACCGATCCTTTGCGAGGCCTCAGGTGTACCTTTCCACAGATGTGGCAATGTACTCGTGCATCTTTACAAGGCACTACACCCAAACTCAGGTCAAAGAAATGCAGGAGTCTTAATTTTGTCACAGTTTACTGCAAGCTTTGAATGCAATGAAGCAAGGAAAAGCCTTCCTGTTCTCACAATCTCTGGAGTATTTGATGCTGCTACTGCTGATATTACACGACCTGTCATCTTACCAGATTTCCAGCATTATTATGAAGTGAATTACTCTAACCTAAAGCAATCTAAAACAATTTGATGGCAAAAATGTACATACTTCAAATTCAAGCTACAGCCCAACCTCAGCAAAATATTACAGGACAAAGAAGAGATACCTCTTTCACCTGAGGGGAAGAAGGGGTACCACCTTCACCTCTCTTCCTTTCAGAGTTCAAAGGCTTACCACAAAAACAGGTGTGACAGCATTTCCAAAAAAAGGTTGCAACCCCATTTTCTTGTAGTCTGCAACACAGCAACTGAAATGACGAAAATTGCATTTGTGATAATCTCTGCATTTACCTTCCTTTTCAAAAATCACATAATATGGCTTTACCTTAAAGGGATGACACCTGAAATAAATGTAAACATAACTCCTCATTGGCCTATTACATCATCACGTAGGGGGATAAAATGTAGTAATAAAAAATGAGCTTAACACCTACCTACAGCTGGTTGGAAATTTCACTGTATGAATCAAAATTGGCTTTCAGTTAGCCCATGCTCGCTACATTCGTAAGCTGCATCCTATTAGAACAGCATCATGGAAATGAACCAGGTTACACCGCTTAGTACCTGTCAAATGCCTACTGGCCCCAGCTTTCTGTAATTGATATTCACTCCAGAGTTAACTACGTGCACCTCAAACATCTGTCTGAAAAACCACAAATAGTTGCAGCTTCTGATGGCGTGTCTTGCTGCATGCCCACTGAGCGCTTCACAGCAGCCAAGGGTGCCTGGCCTATGTTCACACCCTCGCCCTGCCACAGGAAGCACCCCACACAGGGTACTACGACACTTACACTTATCCCAAACCTAAACCAAGTAAACTAGGTGCTGACCCCAGATACTACGCGTGACAGTTTTTTCTGAGTAAACATGCAATACAATAGATCTTATTTTTCTTTCATTTAAATGCCATTTTTGTAGAGTGGAGCAATAGAACTTGTAGGTAATACTGGAAGGCTACTAAGGGGGAAAAATGCATATGAGAAATTATGGGATTCTGACATAGTACGAGTGAGAAGCAACTGGTGATCCCAATATTAGCACTGAAGGACGTAGCTGAGACTTTCAGAAGGAGCCACTTCACTCAGAACTAATGGTATCTGTATGCCCGAGTGTCAAAGGCTCTTCAAAATAACAAGTGTTAACAAATACTCAACTGGGACCTAACTAAAAAGTGCCAAATGCCCTCTGGATGGTGCCAGAGATCTTCAGTCCTTACTGAAGTCCTTGGAAGCCATGGGTAGAGTTGGCACCTGTAAGAACTGGGTTACATGTATGTACCTCAAAAATCCCAAAGCTCAGCTTGGGAGCTGCCTTCACTTTAAATCTCACAACTTCACTGCCTAGCATCACATTTCAACAGAAAATCATCTAGAGGCAAGAGATGAGAGAGAAAAAAATAAAATAAAATATACACACACTATTGGCTTTTCATATGTTGGTTCATACCTGTTAATAAAAACAGCAGAGATGCTCCTAATTGTGCCTGTGTAACCATTGACCTCTGAAAGAAAGCAGTCACTGAAAATTAAACATTTCATTTCAGAAGACTCAAAATTCCTTAAAAAAAAAAAAAAAAAAAAAATGAGACAAAACCCGTTGTATCAGAGGATACATGATCCCAACAGGCAAATATATATAATGCCATAGGCCTCAGCAGCAGCAGCAGCAGCAAATCATTTTCAGCACTACACAAACTATGCAGATCAACCAAGCAATTATTTATGCAAAGCTACAAGGCTATGGAATGTACACCAAGGATGATCTGCTGAGCTGGCTTCAGCCACTAAAGGAATTTAAAACAGACATCAACCATCAGCAAAACCCAACACACGCAGCAACCCTGCTCATGTTTACAGGAGCAGGAAATAGATTTATGCAGCACTCTGGCTGTATACAACACCTGCCTCATTGCAACACACATCTGTACCACAGTAAAAAGCTTTCTTAAAACGATGTAGCCCAGTACAATGACATATGTTAAATATAGCCAGGAGTGAGCTGGGAGCAGAAATCCGTGAATAACCGTATTGATTGCAGTAAAGAAAACCTGAGCATATTTGGAGCAGAGACACTTCCTGATGAAATTCTTTCCATTCAGTAAAAATACTGACATTGTCTTATGCTTTTCTACACAGTGAAATAACAAAACAAAACTCCAGACACTACGGCTAGAGATGAAGTATGTCCCTGCTTAACTATTGTTTGCAGACACACAGAAAATGGATCTTCGAGCACCAACCAAGTCTGACGCTTTAAAGTTCACTGTAAATCTTAATATGAAACAAAAGTTGAAAAAATTTAAATTCATTACATGAAAATTCTTAAGTTTCTTGAATTTTTCTATGCTTTTTACTTTGAGGACATAAAAAATTCTACTCTGTCAATCTAATGCACATATTATTCATTTATAGCTATTACTGGGTACCATATACTCAGGCTATATTGTAACTAATGGCATAGAATGAAGGACAAAAACAATGTTAGGAGGGTGGCAACGCAGTAGTGCCTCTTCTGGTCTCTAGTTATTTAAATGTTTACATTGAGTTTTCACACATGCCGGGTGTGCTATTCTCAGCAAAACAGAGTTTTCCAATGTCAACTACTCTGTTAAAAAAACAAATATTGAAACAGTCAGATCTTCTACACTGACTATGCAGTCTATCTGTGAAATTCCCTATAGAAGATGCTAAGATACAGATTATGGCTGATTTTATTACTTCTCAAAATACTGGCAGGAATTACTGGTTTCAAGAATTCACTCTATTTGCCAACAACTATTAGGAAACTTCCCAACAGAAAACGTTTGCCCTCCGGAAGGCAGGGGCAAAGCTTTTAAGAGTCACCTTTCCAGGGGTCTGTGACAGAACCTTGCCTGACACAGTATCACCGATCACTCCTAACTTTGTGTGCTGCTGCTGGTCCAAGCTTCCCCCAACAAGAGCAGAACAACGGTGCCAGCGCTCGGCGGCCCCGCAGCCCCGCTGCTTTGTGGCATCCGCGCTGCACTAGGAGAAAACAGGAACTGGCTCGGCCGTGGCCATGCCTTGGTTGCGGGTTGCTATGAGCACCCAGCAAAAGCTGGGCTGGGGCTCCTTGCAGAAATGCTCAACAGGAAGCACCACAGTGGCAAGAGTAAAGCTCGCCCACTGCTAGGATCTACAGGGGAAAAGAAAAAAAAAGCAGCAGTTGGAGGATGAGGAACAGTGATAACATGCAGGCAGCAATTAGGAAAATAGAGGAAGGGATAGAGATAGAAAACCGTAACATACTAAGTTTAAAAGTGGGAAGCTAACAAAGTTTTACAGGAAGCACAGATGTGAGCTCATCTTCTTGAGCATCTACCAGTTTCGCAGGAGCAGGCAGAGCACAGCAAAATACCAAACACTAACATCATCTCCATGACAAGCACTTCAGCAAAAATAAAATCTTCCTTTCCCCAAAAGCTTAAGCTCTGCCCTGAGACATAATCCTCCGCTGTTTGCTTTTCTGCTCATCTCCTTCCATCAATCATTTCAAGCACTAGGAAACACATAGTCCTGTTTCCAACGTCATTTTCATTAAAGATACCCCTGGCTACCTTATCCAAAGGATTCACATTTCAAAATCTGCAGTTGTATGGCACCTCTAAAATTCCCTTTTTAAAAAAAAGGATCTCCAAACATGTAATGAACATCCAATAACCCATACTGCTGCTTTGTTTACCATAAACTTCTTCAGGGAACCCCCTGCATAGCATTTACAATCCCTTTGCACAAGACTTTCAGCCATGCATGAATTAGATCTGCAGTGAAAAACTGTATGAGAAAACCATCCTTTTCTCTGCAGGCAGGCAAAATGGCAACATTCCAGCACAGAACAGCTCCCCTACACCAAATAAAACTCCTGCTTTGTCATTTACTCACATTTAAGCATTCATCTTTTTGTTACCTATATAGCAGAATGGAAGGCTCCCATGAGACCAACCTGTACAGTGTGAAAGACAGATTTTAAGCACGTAAGCAATGTTGGAAGTATTTCAAACCAACACAGCAAGGAGCAAGAGTTGTACATCCAAACGTGAGGCTCTGGACCATCACCTTACACACAAGCCTGCTACAACTGAGAAATCCATACTGACACAATGACAGCCTGTAACAACTAATCAGTAACACAGAAACCGTTTGCAAAGTTCAGAGTACACATACAGGAGAGAACAAATACGACCTGCAAGTGTGCAGGAAGCACAACCTGTTTACCTCAGATGAGGCTAGCAAAACTTCTAAGATGCTCCACAAATACAAAGATACAGATGGAGACAGAGGCTAACCCCATACTTATCAAAGGCCAGTTAATTTATTTTTTCCATCAGCTATGCCTAGAAGGTTTTGGCAGAAAGAAGTACATTTATTTATTTTTTAAAGCTTCTGTTCTATCCGCTCCCACACAAGCACAGCAGACACTGTTTAATGCCCCTTTTTCCCTGCAGCACATGCTCCAAGAACACCCCCTGCCTCAGCAGCCATCCATGCATAGCTGCTGCTGATTGATGTCACGTTAAGCTGCCTCCTGACCCTGATCGAGCGCGGTATTAGGCACACACTGCTGTAGCTCACAAGTAGTGGCATTCGCAGCCCTGCTCCATCCAACAGCGGCTGGCAATTGGGCTCATTCAGAGCCCATTAGCATGGCCTGTCCAAGGCAGGTCCATGTGGGTGGAATACTGATGGGCTCTCCTCCGCTCCTCTGAGCTGCTGGGCTTTGTAATGATACAATTTTGACAGTGCTGTGTTTTTCTGAGACACCACGAATAAGCTAATATTTATTATTGGGATTTTACAAGATGACTGAAGCATCACATCCCACACATTGGATGCAAAAAAGTGGCTGAATGCAGATCAAGGTACTGCATCAGGAGTCCCCAAAGGAGGAAGAGCCGCACCCCTCTGTCCACAGAATCTTGAAATAAAGCCTACCAGAAGCATTACCCTGACAGAGTGCACGCCAGGCCTCCTGCTCTCCACAGAGACTGAACAGGCAGTCTTGTTTGTAAACACTGCTCCTTTGCCTCCTGAAGACTGAGATCATGCACACACTTAGTTATTCCGTGCAGGCGTGTGAACCTTTGCACTTGGGCGTTGAAGGGAAGATTTATCCTTGAAGTAAAAATCAATCACATTAACAGAGCGACTTTCCAAACTCCTGCAGGTTCACTCCAAAGAGAGCACTAATTCTTTTTTTAGCTTCAAATGAGTTAAGATAAAGCATCTGCTCAGGGCTTTGTTTGTAGGAATTAAATGTTTATGTGAGATCTCTGAGAATTTTATGTAACAGCATTTAACAGAAAAATAATGTTCCCAACCCATTTTTCTTTGGATTAGTATTCAAAACAACAGCATTTCTCAGGGCTTGATATTGTAGCAACTGTTTCAGAGCTCCCGAACTTGTTCTCTTGCGAACAAGGAAATCAATCAAAACTTATGAGATATTTAAAACAAAATGATAAATGGCAATAGGAATAGTTTGACAATCTGATGAATAATCAGAAAGCTAAAGGAAGAACATCTTAGCAGAAAATGTTACAAAGAAATAATTTATTTTCTCAGAGTAGGAGGGCTCTATGAGATACAATTCAATTTTTAAAAGGTTTACCATCCCTGCAGTTCAAGGATTAGTTTAACTATCATAGTGAGGTAATAAAATGCTGCAGAGTTTCTAACATGACTCTGCATTTCTGACAGCAGCAAACAGCACCACATACCAATCAATGTCCGTAAATGAATTTGCTGGGAGACAAGAAATGCTAAATGAATCAAAATTCCTAGTAAACAGTATATTGTAAAATATTTCTATAAAGATGAATACAAATAGGATGATGCAGAACTCTGAAGAGAATCTCAAAAGAATGCAAAGGTACAACACAAAGCACAACTTCAGGGACAACAATACAGATCTAAGTCTTGCAGTCAAGTTAAAAAAGAAAACAAGTAAAAGTCTGAATAAAAAGAAAGCAGTTCTTTCTCTCTGACGATAGCTTCATAAAAGTCCTAGGACCAATTACATATGCTAAAACAGAAAAATAGTGGTTTCAAAGAGTATTTTGCTAGATAATTTAGAGGTAGGGAGAAAGAGGGGAAAAAAACCAATATATATTGAAATGTGTGTAAAGCTACAGCTAATGTTTGTTTTTTTTAGTAACATACTTCAGTTTCCTAAAGCTGAACAGATATTTATACACAAACCTGCCTTCAAATCAGAAACAGTACACTCTCCCCTCTTGGTTTGTTTACTTTGCCTTTCTTGCAATATGGACTGATTGTTAGGAGTGACACAAAAGTCCCCCCGCTGTGCGAGGGGCCTCTTTGTGCTGAACATATAGTAAAATAACATTCCTGCTTCAAAGAAAACTTACAAGATCCATAGAGACAAAAGACGAAACACAGAAAGAAACAGAGGCACAGAGGCCAGCAAAGGCCACAAAAAAAAAAAAGGTCAGCAAGAGTAAAACGCAGGAGTCCTGTCCCCCTGTATCCAGTATTATCCCTGCAGAGGCAAGAGGTTTCCCAGCATTGTCTGATCCTTTCTCCCACTCCCAGTAATAAAGTGTAACATCCTCTGAACTCAGGAGGAGACATGGGACAATGAGAGAAGCTACTCTTGCACTGTGCAGAACAGAAGTCATCGCTATGTAGTCTTCCTTACACGGCTGAAGTGTAAAGTTCACTTCTCTATAGGAATCAAGCACAAAGATCACTCTGTATTTCATTTAACTGAGGCAAAGTTACTGCAGAGGTACTGGACAACTTCACTAGAGAGCCTGAACTGCAACTTGTAGCACTAGTTTGAAATTATTGCTAGAACTCAGAAATTCAGGGTTTAGTAAATTACTGATGTTTTAGTAATCATAAAGTAATTCATGCTATGAATTAAGTTGAAATTACAAAACTACAGAGTCTTCACATAGTATTAATTTATCCATCTTTGGCTGCTTTATTATCAGTAGTGATTGATTCAGTACATAGTCTTACCCTAAGATACAACAGTTTAAATAAGGTTTAAAACTCTACAGAACACACGACCAACTGTAAGGTTACAGCAAGAACCATTAAAATAGTGAATAAATAATGCATACAGGGGTAGTTTCTGAAAAACTGCCAGGTGACAAAGATAAACTTACAAGGTCATCAACTCAGTGCTATGCCATCTTGTATTTCTCTAGGTTTACTACAGGACTTAATTTGAGGCATAAAACTGTGAGCACATTTTACTTTCTGAGAGAAGGCTCTAAGGCCCTTGTACATTACATTTTGCTATCATATCTGTCCTTTCAACTTTTTCAAGCTAGAAAGATGCCAGCACACAACTGGAAATACAAGTGCATTAAAAAAAACAAAACCAAGACTTAGTTTGTGCATCAGTTCCTGTGTGGTTTTAACTGGCATCGCATCCCTACATCTGAGGTGGTACTTCCGATTAGTCATTACCTCAGCTAAGGTTACCAAGCTCTGTCATATACCACATATCCTCAACCATGACATGTTCCACTCCTTACAAAGAGGATACTGAAATCTCTTCATGATGACATGCCCCATCTGAGAAGCAACTCATATGTATCAGGAAAACACTTTTTGAGATCTCTAAAAGTGGAGAAAAAAAAGCAAGGCTCAAAAAAGGACAATAAATTATTTCTTGACAAAGAGGTTTTCAAAGCACCTCTTAAAAAAAAAGTTACCATCTTGGTGATGCACGAAATTGCTGGTATGTATTAGAAGCATCACTCTTCAGGAATAAAAGACCAACTCCACTTAGAGACCTTCAAACTAGAGGTTAAAAGTAGCCCCAACAAGAATGAATGAGAGTGGTTTTCTCTTTGATCTTTGGGGGTTTTGCTGTGCACGAACACAAAGCATAAACTAAGAGCCAAACCTGTTCTCCCCTCTTTCTGAGCTTCATAATCCTGGATTTTAAGCAGAGACCTAGCAATCCTTTGCATCCGACAACCGCATCAGGAGGATGGCATGCTGGCAACACACTGGTTCTGGGTGTGGGCTGGTCGATGTCGCTGGCAGGGGACAGGGACTCAAGGTCCAAGACTCAGAGAGAGGGAGAGGAGCAAAAGCCTCCCTGAGTCCCTACAGATAAGTAAAAGTCAGAATATCAAGGTTTTTCAGGAGCATGTATGAATAAAACTACCAGACTCGCTACAACATACAGAATACATCCCTTCTACCCTGGGTTTCCCTGCAAGCAAGGAGGTTGCTCCCTCCACTGAAAAGGGGGCATGCACATGAGGATAGAGTTGTTACAAGGACCAAGGTGTGTGCAAGTCCCTCCCTTTGTAGCACTACCAAACTCACTCCAGGGTTTTGGACCTCAGAGAAAACCGTCAACATATGTTTTGCAATAATAAAAATAGGTAATTTATTTTTAATTTTTTTTCAGGAAATGCCTAATCGTGGCAAGATGCTGCTCCTCACTTCCTGACAACTTTTTCTAGCAGTGTCCTGTCACCAGCTCCAGAATGGAATTGCTCATCACTGTATTGCAGACTCATAATTCTCCACCTCTTTATCATCTGTCCTGCTGGTAACTTCTATCAGATTAACAAGACTTCATTCTTCTCTGCAGAAACTGAACTGTTTATGCTCTAAACTCCTGATGACACATACGTAAACACTGGGGTGGAATACAGAACTTGGCAAGAGATGGGTAGGATCCCACTGACAACCTCAATAACCAAGCAGACTGCGAATAAGTAACAAGCTATCACACTTCTATGCTGTTAAAAAGGTCACCAGATTATCAATATTTATTTGAAATAAAGACAGGCTACTTGCCAAATCTTTCTTTTATTGCACTTTCTGTTCCAGCTATACAGAATTTGTGCCAAGGATGTACTTTGTCATGTTGCAAACATGAAACAAAATTTGTCAGTTTTTGTTACAATCACCAAGAAGAAAAGTTACCATAAGAAAAAAAATAGGGAGGCACACACCACTTCCCAACTAAACAAGTAGGAAAATTTATGTACATTCCTTTAAAAAACACCTGAAGGCTTTGCACAGCTTTAACCTGAAATCAAAAGTGACAAGAGCTTTTGGATGCTGGAAAAGACTAAAAGCAACAATTTTGTTAAGAATCAAAAAGCCAGCTTGTTGCAGCAGTACACCTCTGCACACAACCTATACTCTCCAAATACTTGAGCCATGTACGAATACAAATTTCACCTTGTTATCCATTCGAGTTCTTTTCCCTCAAGATTTCCTCTCCACAGATGTAGTGTCCTTGTCTTCC
>JAVFHW010078746.1:0-14081 GCA_032159205.1 Eurystomus glaucurus suahelicus | reverse complement strand
CAGCAAAGTATATTTATGCAGTTGCCTTAGTCTCACGTCATGGTTTAACCCCATTCAGCAGCTAAGAACCCGCAGCCACTGCCTCACTCTCCCACCCCTCCGTGGGATGGGGAGGAAAATCGGGGGGGGAGGGGGAAGCATATGTCATCAGTGGAGTTAAGAACAGCTTAATAAGTAAAGTAAGAATAAAATATAATAACAGCAATGAAAAAAATCTATTTCTATAGCAATGAATAGTACAGAAGTATAATAGCAACGAAAAATATATATAGTAAAAATATAACAAAAAGAGAGAAAAATAAAACCCAAGAAAAGTGATGCACAATACAGTTACTCACCACTGGCTGATGGATGCCCCCGCAGTAAATCTGCCCCTCCCAGCCAACTCCTCCCAGTTTATCTACTGAGCATGACATTCTCCAGTAGGGAATATCCCTCTGGCTAGCTCAGGTCTGTCCTGGCCCTGCTCCCTCCCAGCTTCTAGTGCACCTGCTTAGTGGCAGAAACTGAAAAATCCTTGACTTGTGATAAGCATTACTTAGCAACAACTAAAGCATCAACTTGTTATCACCATTATTCTCATCCTAAACCCAACATACAGCACCATGCCAGCTACCAGGAAGAAATTTAACTTTATCCCAGTCAAAAACAGGACATCATGGAAATCTCCAGCAGATATTGTGGGAAAAAAAAAAAAAATCTTATGCTTTCCTTCAAATACACCTTCTCTTCTGTATTCCCCATTGAGTCACTTGCCAGGTTACAAATGCCCCTTAAGCCCTCAAGCTTCTTTGGCTGACTGGTCTATCCAGGATAGTCACCTTCCAAAAAAAAAAAAAAAAAGTCAGCCAAGGATGTTTGGCAAATGTCACCTCTCTCTGTGTGGCTTCAACACGCGTGTTTGCAGTCTGCCAGGAAGCAGTGCACACAAACCAGGTCCTCTACCCACTGACTTAGTCCTTCTGTTTGACTAGCAGGAAGCAGAGACAGCCAGCCCCATGTTTTCCTTCTCCATGACAAGGCCACACAAGCAGCATCCGGTAAAGCTGGGAGCTGAAGCTACATCCAGTTGCTGCCACAGAGCCTTAGACAGAGCACCTTTCTTTTAGGCCCTGAAGTTTTGTTTTATTTTTCACCAAAGTTAGACTCACAGAATCACTTTGGTCAGAAAAGACCCTTAAGACTAAGCCCAGCCATTAAAAACACCATTAAACAACCATTAGAGCTGGCACATTCTACAAGGCGATCAGAATACTATATAGCCCTTCTACATAAATGTTTGCTGTTTAACCTAACACTGGCTAATCCTCAGGCAGACCACCAGGTATGACTACTTTGGATATCTCCTTAAGTAGGGATCAATACATTTAAATTAAATTCTAACACAGGTAAGCCACTTGAACACAAAGCAAGCATTTTAAACCCATTCAGTAACTTCACCCATTCCTTTCAAAGCTGGCCCAAAGAAGATCACTAGTAAACACTTACGGAAATGTATGACCACTTAAAGCTGACAGAGTATCAGAGGTAAAACATAATGCAACACAGATGGAATTAAAGCACCTTTCATCAACATAGTATTTTCATGCATCAAGCATAATGCAAAGCTCAGAGTGCAGCTCTTCTACATGAGCATCTTTAGTAATTCAGCATAGGATGAAATCATTAATATTGCAAAACCTAGAAAGAGACCCAAAAAGGCCATCAGAATAACAAGGGCCTTTAAAAAAAAAAAAAAAGCCTGAATTATATGTTTCAGTGCTCCTAAAAAACACTAAAAATGGACAGTGGTTGTTAAATAACTCCACCACTGCCAAGAGAAACATGCAGGAACTCAAGTCGTACCTGTCCAGTCCCATTAATCTCTCCTGTGACAGGTAATCTCCATTCAGAACACAGAACAGGAACGAAAAGTTAAAAAAAAAGTTGTATATTATTTTGATTCCAAGTTACTGCTTAACAGAAACAATCATATCAGATTTATATCAGTTTTTTAGGTTTTACAGAACCAGTATTTATAAAACCTACTTAAGGAACTGTTGCTACCAAATAGTTCCTTTTTTTTTCTTAATATCATGGAACACTTTAGGAGAACAGAACAACCTCTATTTTAAGACTCTTTTCAGTTCAACAACTTAAATGGATATACAAAAGCTACATTAAAATCCCCAATATAATCCTATTCATAAGACTATTCTTGCCTCATTTTACATCCGAATCTGCACTCAAGCTTCTAGAGAAGACACTTGGTGGCTCTGAAGAGGTACAGGTTATTCTCAGCATACTGTATTACTCAAGCTCTTTTACCTTCCATCCCATAGCAAACATGAGTACACTGGAAAAGGTGAAATTTAGCTGGCAAAAGTGTCTCAAAATTAGTCCTATACCACAGTGTCTCACATTATGCTTATGCAGAATAATGTTCAAAGTCTGAACTAACACTATACACAAAGATTTTCAAAAGTGACTGCCTACTAAAAGATCACAAACTCAAAGTGTTGACTTTCAAGTCGTAGGCTCATTGAAACTCAGCAATGCAAAGCAAAATATTCCAAAGCAACCGGCAGTCTGGAAAATCCGGGCCAAAATCACCTAAACAAGCAACTCTTGCTTATAGTAATTGGCACTGAGGTTCACAAATATTTGGCCACTATGGAATACAAGTGTGTGTGTGTATGCCTGTTTGTAGAAAAATTGCAAAATTAAGCCTTGAATGCATTTTACCTTACTAAGCAGGCAGAGGCTAAATATGAAAACCACCAACTCTCTACTAAAGAGATGATTCAAACTCCTTTAGCATCTCTATGCTTCTACAAAACTACCATCCTAACCATAGCAACAGTTTTAAACATTTGAGGATATGCTTTAACGTCTGCAGGCAGCCTAAAACAGGCAAATGCTGCGTAAGCGTTTTCTTTAACCAAACAGGAAACACTATTTCAAAGTGGACAACAAGTTAGGAAGAAAACAGCTTACCAACACGGGCAGGCAAGGAAAACAAAACCACACCAATCTATTCAAAGGAGAAACAGTGTTCCAGAACAAGGTTACTATTTACCCAGCGTCTAAGAAAGATCTGAAGTACTTTCTTCTCCAATTACATTAATCCACTTCCTAAGCAACTCTGCTACCAACACTGTCCCAGTTGAACTACTGAAGTCAATACTAACTCCCAGCAACTTCAAATTAGAGCTTGAACCAGCCTCTGCAACCACTGAGAAAGTCTCCAGGAACAGGAGTGAACTGTTCAAGAAGGAGGAAGAAGTTAATATGCAAGCGCATGTTAAAACTAACAACAAAATACAAACATTTACTAACTATCAAAACAAATTGCGCCTTGCTCATTCACTACCAAAGGCTTCAAAGCACTGAAAAGGTTCATTTAGGTGGCAGATTTCAGATAAAGCCTGGCCGGGTCTGGCAACTAGGCTGGGAACACAATCAGAAGTTGAATCCAGGACAGTATGGAATTCAAGTGCTTCCTTTCACTTATCCCTTCCAAGTGACACACGCTCTACAAGCAAAGCATCTAGAGTACAGTACATGACTGTTGAACGCTCATTACAAAATTACAGTGACATTCCATCATTTGTTGACATGTGTCCACATGGTCCAAATATGGAATCCTTGAAGAACCATTTCACCTGGAAGACACTTAATTTCCTCCATAATTACATTCATTCATGTGTCCTTGATGTAAGAATTACAGCACATTTACATTAGCTCAAGCAGAAAGTGAAAGTCCCCTGGAGGACTTAAACTACAGAATGAAATAACTTATTGGTAACATTCTGACAGCATGAGATTGTTGTTCAATTTGACAGTACTAAAATGGACAGAACCCAAACAGCCTTAAATATCTGTTTCAAACTTCTCTGAACTCTAATCAAGCACTTTTTGCTTATATATTTGGCTGTGTAAAGGCACACAAACCCAGTAACCTAACTTCCACATGAAATACCTTTGGGTCTAATTCTGTTGTGTGGAATATGTGCATAAACCCGTGGATCTCACAGCAACTGCAGAAGTCCCTGGCCACATGACCTACCCAAAATGCCAAATAAACCTTGTTCTTTCTGTGCATCAGCTACCTCTCAAAATGAGCACTCATTAGGAGATTCACTTCTGGAAGACTCCTGTGATCTGAAAGTGTGATAAATGAATTTACATTTATCTGATTTTCAACTGGTTGTGCTCCCAGAGGTCTCACAGAGCTTTACAGCTGAGCTCTAACTTTCTTCCCTATGTTCACCACACAGAAACTTGTCCTGCAATTTTAAACTTGAATTCTCCTTCTGCCCATTTCATGAGGCATTTCACTGAAGCCCTAAGCAAAGGGAGCAAGCATCCCGAACTCACACTCCAGATGCCCATTGCAGCTTCACACAAGAGAAGCACTGCCAGTGCTATTTGCTTTTCTTGGATATCCAGGGGTGAGAAAAATCAACCTCAGAGAAAAAAGTAAACAGAAAAATACTGTATTTTATAACTGGGGCTTGGGGATAAGGATGGGAAATTACTGTTTACGCTGTCTGAAAAATGAGCATGTTTGAGACCATCTTTTTCTAATAAATAGTCATTAATCACTTGCAGTCACTTAGCACAGGAGGTCATGCAGTGGCAGCCTGGCTAGTGTAAATGTTTAATACTGAATTAGATTAGAAAGGCTCAAGGAGGTGTCATCATAGCTAGAGTGCTACCTGCTAATGAAAACCTTCCTTTGGTTTTAATATTATCAGAGTCTGACCCAGGCTTCTAGGAAGAAGGGGACATAATCTTTCTATGAAGTCGCAGGCACAGCAAACGTCACAGTGCTAACTACAGAAAGCCAGACAGCCATGAGCTTATTACACCATTTTATCACTGTACTGCTGTAAAATACTACCACCTATTTTGATCATATCTCTGCTGTTAGGAACTCGAGCACAGGGATGATGATCAGCCTGTAAGGCTGACTGAGCAGGAACCTCCAGCTCCCTCCTATGGGGAGCCGCGCAGCACACGGGCACTGCCATGTACTGGCACATGACATGCCAAGAATATAGACAGGAACATCCTCATCCATGTGCACAGAGCTAAAAGAGCAGGATTCAGATGGTTTTATGAGAATATTTCATAACCCTCCTCCCGCCGCCCCCTACTCAGTTAGCAGCTCAGTCAGAGCCAACTACAGTTATAATTATCACCATAATTATTATTTTAATAAGAACCAACGACTTATCAAAATATTGCACTGCAGACTTGCACATCTTTTCTTGTAAGACTGCCAAAAAGCTTGTTCATTGCTGAGGTAGTGCTCCATGTATGCTGCTAGCAGACAGCACCTCCAAGTTTCTATTTATGCCACTGACTGACTAAACTCAATTCAAGTGAATGCCAAAATGTAAGCAATTTGAGGCACAGTAGCTGTGCAAAGTATTATTATTCTCCTGATGTGTACACACTAACAGCTTTGTTTACTACATTTACTCCTCTTCTGCTTGTTAGCTTGGGGTTTACATACTGTAGGCCAAGTTACTGAACTTAGATCCCTTAAGGTAGCCACCTGAATCCATATTTACATATTTAAACATCTGTGTCAGGCATCTATAGAAAGTTTTAAGTGCATAAACAAGCTTGTAAGCATCTAAGTCAATATAATTTGGTGCCTAGATTTATCTTCAGCTATGCAAACGCAGACCCATGCAGGCAATGAGTGGGTGTTTTTCGTGAGGGTATTTTTTTCTACCACATGCTTGTTCAAGATTACCCCAATTCAGATCTCTGGTAACACTCTATTTCTACACAGAAGTCCAATTTAAATTTTCCTAATTAGCAGATGGCCATTTAGGTAGCTACAGCTCCAGGTACACTGCCAGTTGGAGGAAAAGGTTCCTCAGTTAAAAAGACAGCTAATAACCTTAGCAGCTGTGGGACTCTTTGTCAAGGGTGGCCAGTTGTCAGCCCGCTACAAATTGAATATGAACAACAAGGACTCCATTTGCCTCCATGACATGGGGTTGTATATTTCTGAAGAACCAAGTATTTGTCACAGAAATGTCATTTTTCAGGTTTGTCTGCTCATCTCGCAAGTAAGGGTCAACAGGCTGAACACATTTTCGAAAAAAGCTTTAGTCAATACAGCCACAACCTTCATCACTTCCTCTTTCAAAGAAGGTGTTTTAACTGAACCATGTGTCCTACTGAATCAGAGTGCAATTATAAAGAACAAAGCTAACTTACAAACACACTGAGTTTTAAGAACAAAACAAAAAACCTCTCAGAAATTCAGACAGTATGAAACCCAAAATTCACCATAAAGAAAAGTCAGCAAGTAGCATCAACTCTAAGAAAAATACTCAGACTTCACCAGTATAACTGAACCAAAAAGTACATCTGAAGGGCAAGCAAAGGCTGCAGTGTAAAGTAGAAATAAGCATCTGTGACTCATTCAACCAAATCCAAGAACTAAAGCTTGCAGTGTCATTCAGCTTTGTAGAATTGTTTAAAATGAGCATACCACTTAGTCTCTAATAATACAACAGAACAGCAATAGAGCAGTAGCTTAAAAACAAAATATATGTGGAAAGGATTCAAGATCTGACCTCAGAGGCCACAACACACTGGTGTGAAATCTTTTTTAGCCAACTTTTCACTGAACTCATATTCATTTATTGTGAAGTTTAATTTCATTACCACAAAAAAAAAAAAAAAAAGCAGCCAATTATAGACATGCTATAAATAGTTCATCCCTTGGAGGAATCCTCTAATCATCTCTAAAAATAAGAAGTCACATGATTTAAGTGTCCTGCACTGACCCTTTTCGGTACTTCATATAAAAGGATGAACTCAGCAAGGTTACACCACATGTAAGTTTAGGCATCGTTACATGTTGCTCAATTTTTATAACCACACAATTAGAAAGCCTGGTCTCTTCACTTCTAGCTCATATGAAACAAAGTGAAGCATTCAGCTCTGTATCTGATGCAAAGCTTGGGAGTAACTCCATAGGAGGCACAGGTCCACAAGGCATTGAGACCATTTTCTGCCAAGTGAAGCCTGGAAATCCCCTTTACCCACCTGAAAAAGCTGGGCAGCCAATGTATAATACCAGCCTCTTGCTGATTTCTTTCTTGATCTACCCACGCTAATCAATCCTTTGACTTATCCAACCCTTATGCTGTATAGTGCCAACCACAGAAATTCTGGTCGGTGAGTGGAAATCACAGAAAAAGTTTGTGGAAGTCCTGTGCTGAGCAGGTCCCTGATGGTAATGCTGCAGAAGTTACACTTGTGACTCTTTGTCAAGTGCTAGCAGCTACACTTGCTATTCAGTCTGTAAGCTCTTCAAGGCAGGGACCTTTCCTCACATGTGTCTGTAAAGCTTCTAGTGCCCAGATGGTGCCATACAAATGAATAATAATTATATTTCCATGTAGACCATTATTGTGCATAATGTAAATTACTTTCACTGATCCAAGAGGAAATCATTTTCTCATTTTGAAATGAAAAGAGAGAGTAAAAATAATGATTACTTGTTTGACGCTATTATTATAACAATAATTACATTTGTGGGTCCAGAATCCTCAGCTGGTCTGTACTGACTTTAATGGAGCTATGCCAACACATGGCAGCTGAGAAGCTGGTCCCAGTCTTTGCTGAAGATCTCAAAACTATTTCACAAGGAGTGATTAGTTCAAACCCCCACCACCGCCATGAAAAATGGGAAGTTAATTAAGCACACTTTGCAGACTGGGGAAGAGAAACACCAGAGCTGGCATGTGAAGGAATGGATTCCTACAACAGCACAGCAGGTATCTGAGCATTGCTGCCACAGTCCCCCTCCTTCACCGGCTCAGAGGAGCAGGCTTTTGCAGAGACTCAGACCTCAAGCCAGCTGAATTGCCTTCTGGAGGCATACATCTCCCTCCATTCATTAGATGGCCTTAGACCACCTGAATTTAGCACCCCAGTCTTTGTGAGATTCAGCCACTGCCGGAATTTAGCACCCCAGTGTCTGTGAGGACAACTATAGACACCAGCACCAAACATAAAAGGGACAAATGAAGTTGGAACCCGACTTTGACATGTTAACTCCTGTTCAACACGTACTGTGGCACAGCATCCAAGACCTACTGTTACTTATGAAAATGAAGAGGGACTGAGGTTCCCAAGTCTATATAAAAATAAATAAAAATAAAAAAATAAAAATCAAACTCAAGCACTTGAAAGTGCTACTGCTCATAAACTGCACTAATACAAGCAGTTACACACACACCAGCACTCATGCACCCTGCAAGTATCCATGCAGGGATGCTCCTGCATCTGCCCAAATTAGACACCCCATAGGCCTAAATCAGAAGCAAAAACTACAGGACATTGTATCCCATTTAAAGTCACTGTAAAAGCTCCCATGAAGTGCCAGACCTAATTTTAACAGTGTAAAGAGAAATCAGAAAGTATTTGATTAAAATTAATCCTTGAGGTTACATAATTCGACTGGTCCTATAAATTAAGTTCACTTCATGCTTTCATTGTACTCCGGTCCCTTCATCAAACACTAAATAAGATGCTATATTGTGTATCATGGAATTTCAATGCTGAAGTGAAAAAAATATGTTTAAAAGATATTTCTCAATACAGCTGAGACATATAGCAGGTAATAAGGCATTTTACACCAAAAAGTACCCGTTTTGCAACAGCTGACAAGAAGTAAATGGGATTTGCATGTCTCCTGTACAACAGCTGGTCTTCTCCTGCTAAAAAATGAAAGCACTTCTATTTCAAAGGGAACATCTGCAAAATCCCATCATACATTAAAGAATAAAAAAACCAACACAACAAAAATACACTAGTGGCCTGAAAAAGACTTCCGATGGCACAACCAATTAACACTGATCCATTTCATATAATACCTTCCCACATCCCCACAGAGAAGATACTTAAAGAGGTAACTGCTGCAGGAGTCCATCAATCTAATCTGGTTCTAAAACTCTTCTTAAATAATGCATACATTAGTTCTCTGTTACTGAAAAGATTTGTTTGTTTTATTAACATGTGCCGTGTTAAGTGCTGAGACTTTGTAAAAATCATTATGCAGCTTCTAGCTGCAGATGGATTGTCTCCCCCCTTTCCCATTACAAAATGATTAGTTGTCTCCATGCTCCCTTTCAATTGTTATTAAAGTTGTACTGCAGCGTGATTAAGCTCCTGATAACAAGCAAAACTGTACTTAACGGCCAAGTCAGTACTATGGACCCATTCTCCAAGAAATGTATCATTTTTGGCCACATAATAGCTCAATGCCATTAATTTTATTCACGACCTTAAGTACCCTAACTAAGACCAGCAGCTATACTAAAAGGAGTGAGGACCCAATTTCCAGAGCTTGATTCAGACAGGACTGAAATTTAACACATAAACAAATAGCTCACTTTAAGCTCCCTTGCACCTTTCAGGTCTGCAAAGTTTTCTGGAAACCTTTCTTCTCCCTCACATTTCTTGTGTTCAGAGATGAAATTACCAATGCTGCATGTTATATCAACAAGCTATTTAGAGGGGAAGATGTTTAAACAGGAACCATACAGTTGTGTCAACATATATGGAACATATCCATTCACAAATTTAAGCAAAAAAGGATAACTCAGGGGTGAAATACTACTTTCTTTGTTGAAATCTCATTTTCTTGATCTTAACAGATTATTTTTTGCTTAAGTGCAACTTCACAGAGTGAACTCCCAGCAACCACCGTGAGTCTTTCAAGAGTAGCCCAGCTCCTTGCCCAAGGCAGAAGCTCTCTCCTTCAATGCCCACCTGTTTATCAGCCCAGTGCAGTGCTCTGCTGTAATGCAGATGCTATTCTGAAACCTGGGCTTGGTGCAGGAACTCACTTGTGAAGTGCCCCCCACAGGGATTAAGCATTGATGCTCAGAGGGGGTAGGTCCAGGCTGTGTGCTTGTTTCCAGCAAAACAGTGCTGGGAATCCACCTACAGAATCTAAACATTACAGGAAGAAATACTCTTCAAAGGAAAATTCTCCTGTTTCCAAATCTGAAAAAAAGAAAAAAACAACAAAAACAAAACAAAAAAAAAAAAACAAACCCCAAGCTTCTGCTTGATACGCAAGGTGAATTCTGTACCATTCTTACTTTGGGAAAGCATTTGGAAAGGTGGCAGGAAATACTTGACAGGTGGACTTCAGCAAAAGTTCCCTGCATTTTCTTTGCTGTATGATTCACCTAATTTTCTCCAGCATTATGGAGCTGCTGCTACTTCGCCTCCAGTTACATCTGAGCACGGTTTTTCTGGCTGTTAGCATTGAGTAGAATAGCAGCTGGATGCCCTTCCTAGTTTCATTAACCAACAGGTATTGCAGAGTTTAGGCACCCATTAAGTAACTTTTGGCTTCTTGCATCTTTAATCTGGCGGAGCTCAGTCTGCATCGCCAGGAAGTTGTCAAGGAAAGAACAAGGACAAGAAGAAAGGACAAGAAGGAACAAGCTGGAAGAAATATAACCTGCTTGAGCACATTCAGCTGACCAACCCACGGAGAAGCAGTGGGCCCAGCCTCGATCTCCACATTCCCAGGAGAAGAAACACCACATTTCCCACTACAGCAATGGAAAGAAGGAGGAGAGACACTAGTGATCCTCAGGACTGTCCTCCCTAGCTTAATTTTTGCTTGGAGTTAAAACAGATAATTGTTACTGTACCCAAACACATGAAACTGTTTTCATTTTACAGTTCTGAATATTTTGAGCTATCAATAGTTATGTTTGATTCCTTTGACAGCTTCGTGCTAAAAGAAACACACCATTTCTTTAAAATGAATACATGAAATTTCAGACTAATTTCAGCACTAAAGTGCTTTGATCCCACACCAACAGGCAAGAGCTACATTTCACTCAACTGACACAGCAACAACGCACTGGCATTTCTGCTTTATGGTAAAGTGGGCAGTCATGAACACCCAATGGTGCCACAAGGCATGAAGGAGCATTACACACCCACAGACATTGCCTTCAACACCTAATCCCAAGGCAAAGGCCACAGCTGGGTAACAGGAGCACATCCCCGTGACCCACAACTGCCTCTCAGTGCAACGCTGGGCACCAGCTAAAACCACAGCAGATGCTCTGCTCTCACATCTTCTCATCACCAGCTCAGCACCAGGAGCCCTGAAGTGAGAATTTGCATCACTCCTCCTTCCCTTTGGGCTCCCAACACACAATATCCACCAACAAGCCACTTCCACCATCGCAAGCAGGCTGCATTAAAAAAGCCTGAGACTAAGCAGCATATTTATGGTGTTTTTGCAAAAAGCTGTTACATACTTTTTAAAGACAAAGACCCTTAGATAAAAAACACACGATTCTCAGAAGGTAGCTTAATTCTTCCATGCTTTCAAAACCTGAGTTTCGCTGAATGAATACAGCTTGCAGAAAGGGTGCCGAGCAGCTGCAAAATCACACATGGTGGCAAGTACCCACTGAAATCACAGCTACCAATACAATTCATACTTCTTTAAAGCTATCTATAAGCTGGCTTAATAAAATATGGAACAACTGCAGAAAACCATGTATGAGTAATGAAAGCTCCAGATGTAGCAGGCCAGGGGACCTAGAACAGTAAATGTTTTCAGCTGCAAAACAGCTCAATTCAAAACCATTTCTTCCTGCCAAATGGGCAATTAATATTCAACTATGCACAGGTACAGTGGCAACATTTTTTACTACGGTACGATGCTATTTCATTTTCCAAATTAAATTCCTTATTACATGTATCTTACGGCATTTAATAAAAACCTAAATACCTCTTAAACACCTGGTTCAAAGGATTATGTTTCTTTTCCCATAGGCGCAAATTACTCAGTCCTCACACTAACCATGTCCAGCTCAGGAACGTAAAATACGTACCATGAGTTCAGTCTTGTGCATAGGTCAGAGACAAAGAAAAAAAAAAATAAATAAAAACACTGTGACCTCATATGGCAACTTTCAGACATAGGTTTAAGCAGTGCTATGTTCTGCAAAGCGTCCAAAACCTGGTTTGTGTAACTAATTAGTATCAAGGCTCTTACAAAAGCAGTTACCAGGGTGTCCATGTGTTAGAAGACTCTTCAAAGTGAACAAAGTTTAAAAAAAGTGATCAAGTACTATGTCACAGACAAGCTTTTAGCAGCCTTTTAAGAAAATCCTCCTCCAAGATATATTAAACACACCGCTCCATTAACAAACCAAAGATCAAAGACATGAAAATTAATACTCTTTTTTGGCCAAAATGCAAGACTGAGAAATCTTTGAAAAATCTTCGGAGGGTCTATCAGATGTGCTTAACCCAAAGGCATTTAGCTATAATGGGACTACTGTATTCACACCAGCCAGCTTCTCCAACTGCTGCAGAACAACTTGACATACACAAACTGTGGGAAACTTGGATTGAGAAGGATAATAACTTCGCCTGGGCATTACAAAAATTGCCCTGTAATGTGGAAACAAAACAGCAGGAAAAAAAACCCCACAAACCTTCTTTCACACCAGTTCTGTATTTTGTAATTCCATTAAACGAAGATTTTCCTCTTGAACTTAGTCTGAAATCAAAACTGGATCTGCCTCAGAGACAGGCAACACACGCAGGGTTAGATCAATGAACGTTTGCATATTGGGAGCGCCTGGGAACTTCACCTATCGCTTTAAGCAAGCTGCCAGGTTGCTAAAGCAGAAATCCCCCAAATCCAATTTCTCTATGACTTTTTCCACCAAGCACATATTTTAATCAATAGACAGATGCTAAAATGTGGGTTTTTATATTCTGACAAAGTAATTTTAAGGATGGCAGCCACTTCCCAGTGTGTAGGTTAAGCAAAGCCACAAGTACCATCAAGTCATCTTGAAGAAGCATTGCCAAATCACCTCGACAAAGCACTTTGTCAAGCACACTGCCACTTCTCTTGAGCGCTGCTGGTGGATTTTTTAATACCAATGTCAGACACTGTTGGGACAGCCCACTGTGATTCATACTAGTCATTTAGTTAACGAGGGGAAAATAGGTACACTCAGTGTGTGTTTTAAAACGTGTTTTCTATTCGGCACCTCAGTGCTCCATCTTTAGGTCTTTGTGCGTACAGATTTGATCAAAGGCATGATTCATAACTGCCAGCATCAAAATAATCATATTCTACATCCGCGTGTTGCCAGCACAGAAACAATTATCTCTCAGCCCCAAACACAGCATTTGTTCCAACACACCAGGCGCAAACCAGACGCTGTGCCAGGACGTTTGTAGGACAACTGCTAACGGTGCTCGTTCTGACACTGCCCCAGAGCCCACAGAAGAGGATTATTTCCTGGAAAGCCCAGTGAGCCAGGAGCAGAATTGGAGCCCCAGTGCAGCCTGCTCATTCCCGATCACCCACCCGCCCAGGTACCGGCACTCCCCAACCTTTCACAGCTCACACTGGAGAGACCAAGAAGGAAAGAAGCCAGAGAAGAATGAGAGACAAAAGAATAAAAGACAAGACAGATAGGAAAAGAGGCAAAGGGCAGGGTGCAGGAGGAAGAAACGTGGAGCTCGAACAGCTACATTTACGAACATAGCAAGTACCGAGGTACGATCACGTGTAAAGACAAAAATTGAACTCGGTGAGCAAGGATTTTAATTTTCACACACAGAAAGCAGAGCAGGACCTGCACACACTGGACGGGTGCGTACTACCTTTCAGGAAAGTTGTCCCAACTCTTGGTGACAGCGCACTCAGGGCGCAGTTCTCCGCAGCCTTTCTGTGGCCAAAACACCCACAGTCATTTATGAATGAAGTCACCTCTGTGCCCCAAGCTCTTGCTTTCTCTCTCAAGATGTAAACACAAACACAGAAACAGACAGAACCAGGCAGCACACTTTAAGAGGGAACGCTCACTTAAGCCTACTGCTAAGCGAATTAAATGAAAACCAAGAGAAGCTTCCCTTGAGCAGAACATGACATACGCACCGACAGGTATTTCTGAGCTTTGCATTACCTGACCGAGAACACTTCATTTGCTTTTTCAGACACCACTAGAAAATCCAGAGACGGGATGGCAATAATGCCAGCTCTGCGACCCCCT
>JAVFHW010078744.1:21413-75736 GCA_032159205.1 Eurystomus glaucurus suahelicus | reverse complement strand
CGTCAGGTTCCACAGCCACTGTGTTGTGCGACGAACTGTGTGCTGGTTTTTATTTTGCAATTTTTCAGTGTAAGTTGAACGCTCCTTATTAACTGGTATGTGCAACACTCCTGTGGTAGCTTCTGAACAATGTGTCATTGTTTTATACTCTTACCACATATTCTATTCATCTTCTGAGATAAACTTTTCAAAACATTTCAGCCATTATTCCTCCGATAATTGCTCCTGCTTCGGTTGCAGCTCCTGAGCCTCAGATTCCGGGATACCCTTCTTTGGACTGAGGTGGCCCATGGTCAGCATTGCACAAAACGCAGCAGCCAGAATTCTCCATAATTATTTTTCATTCCTCTCCATGTTTCCTGACATCTCAGTCATTTTTCTGTTGTATCACAGATTGAACAGAGCTGTTATCACACTGTTAGGGTTAATACCCACTTCCCTTTTCTGAGATTATGAAAGAGTTAATTTAGAATCTCCTAAGATGTATTTATAAAGAATTTTTTCTTCAAGACTGTAAGATGTCATTAGTATTATGTCATTAGTGGTAGTATTTGCCATTTTAGTGAATATTCACTAAGGAGGATGGAAGACTTCTCAACTTCTTCAATGTCTTCTCTCAGCTGACTGATAATGAGTTAGCCCATTTGCAAATTCTGCTTCTGGACTGAATTAATTCCAATTAGTGTATACTACAGGCCTTATGTGAAATCTGCTTTTCTTCTCAATAAAACTAATCCTTTCTACTTTCCCTATGTCTTCGGTAGCTTTTGAGCCATGTTAGCACAAGGTCTGATCCCAAGGGGGATTATTTAGTTGTGGGCTACTTTTAGACTTTTAAATGCCAAAATATTTGACATAACTGCTTTTAAAAATCTACTGCATATTGATTTCTGCCAAATAAATGAATTCTTAGAAATAGAACACTAATACACTGGTGATGCATTTTCTTCTATGTGTTCATACATAGTACTCTACAGATTTTCCAGGTACTCAAAAGTTTTAAATTGTGCTTACATATATGCATACTGTACTGTATAATCTTACTGTCTACAATACTACAGGTGAATAATATGGTGAATAAAGGCATAGAACAACAGACTGCATGTTGGAAGATGATGCACATCTTCTGTTCCTGATTGATGTGTCTAACAGAGCTTAAAAAAAAGTTTTGTAGGTTGTAATGCTAGCTTGGCCTAGTTGAAAGTCTTAATCCTATGAGCCAGTTTTAGAAGGTCAGTTCTAAACAATGGTAAACTAATTGATTTTGAGTGCATTAATTTTAAGGGCATCTTTCTTCCTCTTTTTGATTACGTTTCTTTTGAATTCATAGAGTAGAATCAAAGAGTCATGGAGTCATTTAGGTTGGAAGAAAACTTTAAGATCATTGAATCCAACCATTAACCAAGCACTGCGAAGTCCACCACTAAACTATGTCCCTAAGTGCCACATCTACACAGCTCTTAAATCTCTCCAGGCTTGGTGACACCACCACTTCTCCAGGCAGCTTCTTCCAATTCTTTAATCTTAAATTGCAGTTGCTTAGAACATCTGAAATTAGAACATTGTAATTTGACATCATAATTATTGCTGATTTTACTCTTAAAATGAGGCAACTGATACCTCTTTATATTCAAAACCCCATAAAGGTCATAGAGGTTAGCAACAACTTCCAGGAGTCTGAAAATGTGCTGAGACAACCTAATGGCTCTGAACATTCTGTTCTTGTTGTGCATTGTTTTGGGTTCTGTTGTGGTCAGTGTGTAATCAACTTAACATTGTAAAACCCATTTCAAAAACTGTAAATAAGTGTATTTAAACACCAAGTCTGGCCAAGTAAAATGTAAGTCTGCTTAGAGGTGTATGAGATTAAATGTGATTGTTTATATCAAACTTGAGCTTGATTTGTAATCTAAAGACCTAGTATCCCAGAAGAGCTGGAGAACTTGCATCCAGATTATGGTCTCAGCTTTGCAGATGGGGTCCTTTTTTTTCATTTATGATCTGTGTTGGATCACGTGAAATTTTTATATTAAATCTGAAAAATCTAAACGGTTTAATGGCTGAATTTACAGACATTTTCCTGACTTCCATTTTACCAACTTAGTTTAGAAATTATGCATTGCTCCAGCTTAGCTTATCTTTTGGCCTACACTTGCTCAAAACAATTACAAATATTGGAATGCACTAGTTGAATTTAGGTGAGCTTAAAATGTTGTAAAACTGCAGAAGAGGGAAGATTTATGTGGTGTTACATCTCATTATCAGTATGTTGGTTTATATATCTCCAGGTAGTGATCACCCAAAGCTCAAAATGTAAAATAACACAACTTAGATAGTAGTAAAATAAAAATGCCTAATAAAACTAATGTTTAAGTTTCTTCCTCAGAATCACAGAAACAACAAACATTCAACCATAAAATTATGAGACAAGTGTGATAAGAAATACTCCAATTCCTCCAAAAGCAAACTCCAAAAGCAAAAAAATACTCCAAACTGGAGTATTTCCAGTTCATTTGTTTTTCATGTTTCCACTGGTTTGATGTGAATTATACTTTGATGCTTTTCACAATGTGAAGAGTTGTCATTAATTTTTCCTCAGTCTGTAGCTTTTCTCCTTTACTCAGTAATGCTTGGTTTGGCCATGCCTTTCAAACACCTACATTTAGTTTGGAAATGCAACACTTGTCTATTTCCATGTTTCACTCTGATTCCGAATGTCCCATTACACTGTAGTAGAAGAATGCTTTATTTCTAGAGGTCTTTGTCAGTTAAATTGAACATTCAGGAAAAAAATACTACGGACCGGAGTCCTTCTTCCAGCCGAGTGATATGGTAGGTGTAAAGAAAGGAAGCAGAGCAATGCATGCACAGCCTGCACTGCTGTCCTGCTCAGGATACTTGTGGTCCAGCCCAGCATCACAATTCTCACATCCTTGTGCTAATACCATATTCATTTTCCTTGCAGAACTCCTTCAAATCATAAAATTGTTAATGCACTGTGACAGCTAAGTGAGTGCAGAACATCATGTGAAACGGTGAACTAAAAGTAAAAAAAGGCAAAAGAACTCATTTGGAAATAATAAAGCACACATATCCTGTACTTTTGACATTTCATTTACGAAAATGTAAATTAACCAACAGATAACTACTCCATAAGTATTTTTTATCACATCATGATGAAATTCATTTTGGATTAAGAGAGATAAAACTCAAAAGCAGAGAAGTTAACTGTGCTGTTGTCTTAGCTAGGTCACAAGCCAAATTTCTTACTTCTTTAAGCTTCCAAATGGTGCAAGTTCTTTTATAGCCCAAATAACTTATGAACTCTAGACCAAATACATTATAACCTAATTATGAGTCTAATTGTTTTGTGACTGTTCAATTATAAGAAAGAAAACTGAGTGTTTGTAATTAGTGTTAGTTAAAGTCTTGAAAATGTCTGCATGTGTCCTGCTGTCGTTGGCAGGGCTGGCGCTCTCCCCTGCAGATCTGTTCCTCTCAAAGAACCTCCAAGGATAGCACAGATTTTGTGAATGTCAGCATGATGCACTCACAGGACTCCTATTTATCCAAAGATAACCCCAGAGAGATCATTTCTTATTTAAAATGAATAAAGCAAGCACAATGCATTAATTTTAATTTTCAGGTATATTAATCACTCAACCAAAAGGCATGTCTCCCATGCTCTGTGCACTCTCCGCTTAATAAAATTTCAGGAGGGAATATCATTCACACTTCATGGTAGGTGTCACCTTGCCCCCTATGGTCATGAACAAATACAGTTTATAATGGCATCCTGCAGCCGTGACATTTCTGTCATCCATATCTAAACAACAAAAGAATGGACATCCTGCTCACAGGATGTCCTCCTTTCACCTGACCCAAAGGCAAGGACTAGAGCTAGGATTGCCACACACCCGGCCTTTGAATGGGAAGGAGGCGTGAACGTGGTGAGAGAGCACCTGTTGCTGCCAACTCTAGTTACTGCTTACGCAGAGAGCTACTGACTGGATGTTTACAGCAGCCTCAGGGTTGGTAAGAGAGATCTAGCTCCTAACTTAGGCAGAGTCATGAAGAAGGAAAAGGAAAGCTCTGAGCCTGAGGTCACATAGCACAGCCGCCTAGCCTAACAAGTGATTAATCACAGAATCACAGAATCATTATGGCTGGAAAGGACCTCCAGGGTCATCAAGACCCTGAGGAGGGTACAAATCTCGGTGAAGACTTGTAACTAGAGAGGGATGTTTGACAGTAAGTTGCTACTTAAATTTCCACTGTAGTATTCCAGAACAAACATGCTGCGCAAAACAAGGGTATTTTTAACAGTCTGGGGCCATGTGGTGTTCTGCTAACCAACAGCTCAGGAAAGTGACTTCCCAGGCATGTTGCTCATTCATATGCATTCATTTTTTATCCCCAGTACTGCCAAATCATACTCACTAAAGACTAAGAGACATCAGCCAGTTCAGAATTAACTCTACAGTTTTTTATATCATCCTCCAAGTACTTTGAAATCCAAAAATAAAAGACATTCTAAAAAAAAAAAATAACCAACAAACTATTATTAATAGTAGTACTATGTAAGATCTGGAGGAATGCCCTTTATTAAAAGGGCAGGTTTTCCACAGATGTATGTCTGCGTGAATGTGCATGTGCAGTGCTTCCTGTGTACTAACTTGTGAAAGCAATGTATGCATTACTGACTCTATTTATTGTACATATTTTGCAATAAAAAAATGGAATTTTATATATATATATATATATATGTCAATATAAGCTTTTTTTTCCCTGTTTTTAAATGCTTGGCTTGGGTTTTTTTAAAATTCTTTTGGTTTTCCACATTAAAAATTGTGCACCAAAATCACAGAATAACCAAATGATTTAGATTAGAAGGGAGTCACCTAGTCCAACCTCCTGCTCAAAACAGGGTGGATACTGAAATCAGACCAGATTGCTCAGGGCTTTATTCAGTTGAGTCTTGAAAACCTCCATGAACAGAGAGAGATTCCACACCTTCTCTGGACAACTGTTTTTTTTTTTTTTCTTTATATTCAGTAAGATCCTCACCCATTTCAATTTATGACTAATCTGTCTTGCTGTCCACCTCAGTGCAGAGTCTGGATCAGTCTTCTTAATGCTCCTCTAAGGTTTTGAAAGGCTGCTACAAGATCCCCTTGAAGCTGTATCTCCAGGCTGAACAAGCCCGTCTCCCTCAGCCCCTCCTCCCAGGGCAAGTGCTTCAGACCTGTGATCCCCTTCATGGTCCTGTGCTGAACTTGCTCCAGAATATCAGTGTCTTTCTTATACTGTGGACTCCCAAACTGAACACAATATTCTACATACGGTCCAACAAGTGCTGAGTAAGGGGGAAAAATCTCCAACATTGCTTATCCAGTCACGTTCTTCTCCTTCATATACTATGTATATATAAAATAATAATGTAGTAAAAAATGATATGTACTATCCAGTGTCTGGCCATCCATATTTCATAAAGAAATATAACAACCTCTTCACCCTGCAACAACAACCTACAAGCTTATGAACTGTTTCCTGAGCAGTTCTGTCACATTTCTGTTGTGGTTCCATGAGCATTTCCAAGATCCTGAGTTCCCATGTGTTTGTTCTGGCTGCATGCTGAATTCCTGTTTTGAAAAAACCTAGAAAATCATAGTTGTCCTTACTTTTTAGAATAGAATAGAATAGAATAGAATAGAATAGAATAGAATAGAATAGAATATTTCAGTTGGAAGGGACCTACAGTGATCATGTAGTCCAACTGCCTGAACTCTTCAGGACTGACCAAAAGTTGAAGCATGTGATTAAGGACATTGTCCAAATGCCTCTTAAACACTGACAGGCTTGGGGCGCCAACCACCTCTCTAGGAAGCCCGTTCCAGTGTTTCATTGCCCTCTCAGGAAATAAAGGCTTCCTGCTATCCAGTCTGAATCTCCCCCGATTCAGCTTTGAGCCATTCCCCTGTGTCTTGTCACTGGGTCCCAGGGAGAAAAGACCAGCACCTCCCTCTCCACTCCCCCTTCTCAGGAAGCTGTAGAGAGCAATGAGGTCACCCCTCAGCCTCCTTTTCTCCAAACTAGACCAATCCAGAGTACTCAGCTGCTCCTCACAGGACATTCCTTCCAGGCCTTTCACCAGCTTTGTTGCTCTCCTCTGGACACATTTGAGTCCCTTCAGACCCTTCTTGAATTGTGGAGCCCATCACTGCACACAGTGCTCAAGGTGAGGCCGCACCAACACTAAACACCATGGTATAATCGCCTCTTTTGACCGGCTGGTCGTGCTGTGTTGGATGCACCCCAGGATGGGGTTTGCCCCCTTGGCTGCCAGGACACACTGCTGACCCCCACTGAGCCTGCTGTCAGCCAGCACCCCCAGAACCCTTTCTGCAGGGCTGCTCTCCAGCCACTCCTCTCCCAGTCTGTACTTGTGCCCAGCGCTACTCCACTCCAGGTGCAGAATCTGACACTTTTTCCTTTTAAATTTCATCCCATTAATTGTTTTCCAATGCTCTCATCAATCTGTATCCACCTGCAAGGCCTCCTGCCCCTCAAGAGAGTCCACAGCACCTCCCAGTTTGGTATTATCCCACTAGATGATGACCCACAGGACAGGAAACAAGTTGACAAAGTCCCTCCCACTCTAAGCAAGGACAAGGTTCATGATCACCTGAGGAACCTGAACATAAATAAGTCTATGGGCCCTGATGAAATGCATCCCAGAGTCCTGAGGGAATTGGCTGATGTAGTTGCTGAGCCACTCTCCATAATATTTGAAAAGTCCTGGCAGTCAGGTGAAGTCCCTAGTGACTGGAAAAAGGCAAACATGGTGCCCATCTTTAAAAAGGGTAAAAAAGAAGACCCTGGGAACTACCGACCTGTCAGCCTCACCTCTGTGCCTGGCAAGGTCATGGAACAGATCTTCCTGGAGGACATGCTGAGGCACATGGAAGACAAGGAGGTAATCCAGGATAGTCAACATGGATTTACTAGGGGCAAGTCCTGCCTGACCAACCTAGTAGCCTTCTACAATGAAGTGACTGCATCAGTCGACAAGGGAAGACCTATGGATATCATCTATCTGGACTTCTGCAAGGCCTTTGACACAGTCCCCCACAACATCCTTATCTCAAAATTGGACAATTAGGGGTGGCATGATGTCTGTAGTAATTTAAAGAAAGAGGTTTGGAAAAAGTCAGATGACTCATGCTCTAGAGTTGTGTATTTGCCTTCCATGTCTGTAAAAGAAACTAAGGCTCATTGCCCCAGATGTGGATGCCCTCAAACTGCAGTATGGTTGAATGGATCCCATCCTCAACATGAAAAATTCACTGCATAGAACACATTTCAAAATTAGTTTAGGAAACTGATTATCAAGTGGTATTTCCAGAACTTGTTAATGAAAATCAGGCCGTCTTTTGTTTCCAAGTTTGTTTCCAAAGTTAGAAAGCTTCACTGTGATGTCACAAAGAGCAACTAGTTCAGCTGGAAAAGTATTTTAATTAAGGTACAAAGAGAATGTGTGCATCAGGTTCCTTTAAGAAGGATTCTTAAGATAGCAGGTAACTTTCTCTGCAAAGATTGTTCTCTGTGTCCTCTTTGTTATTCAGTAAACTATGCAAATCTTGAAAATCACTGTAATCTTGAATAGTCCATACTTACTGAACTGTCCCTCTGAAGTCTCTGGAACATTTTGCTATAACCCCTGCATAAACATAAGTACTTGGAAAGCCAAGAATTTTAAGCATTTGTAGAATCATGCCTACTTCATATATGCATTTAAAGCTTACTAATTATAAAATGGGGTAGATTACAACAGGTAGGCCTTCTTCTTAAGAGTTTTATTTTATTGGTTAGTCATTGTGTGCAAAGACAAGATATAAAGATTCATTTCTTGTTGTTCTTCATCTACCTACCTCATCCAGCTAATTTATTTTACACTATGTTGATAGCACTATGGCATTACAGTGTAAAGTCAGACTGTCTACATTGTCACTATCACAATACTGTATGTCCTGCTGTAGGTCACATGACAAAATTAGCCCCATGCAATTAACTGGCAACTCATCAGTGTTTCTGTAATAGATATTCTAGGGCATTGTTAAAATTGCTTACTGTTATGTACAACAGGCTTGATTTTAGTTAACCTGCCTTCAGTAATTACCAAAAGACAATTGAAGGAGAAATGGGAGAAAAAATTCCTGCTGTGGTCAGTGGGACAGAATCAGAGCATGGGCTGTTTTCTTTGCTCTCTCAGGGAAGGAGAGGACTTCAAGGTTCATAAGGGTTTGTAGCAATAGGACAAGGGGTAATGGTTTTAAGCTAGAAAAGGGTAGATTTAGGTTAGACATTAGGAAAAAGTTCTTTAATCTGAGAGTGGTTGATCACTGGAACTGGTTGCCGAGAGAGGTGGTGGAGGCCCCATCGCTGGAGACATTCAAGGTCAGGCTTGATGGGGCTCTGAGAAACCTGACCTAGTTAGAGATGTCTCTGCTTAATATTCTATGATTCTATGATCCAAAAAGTCCTCTCTTTGCTCTATCAGCTGACCTCAAGCCACATTAACAACCTGGCTTGTTAACAGGCTACACCAGAGCTACAAGATTTCTGTAAGGGCTACGCCAGAGATGGAACTAAAAGAATGAAAATCAGTGAAGAAGAAGTATTTAAGAAATCAAGAGAAAACTGATTAAAATAGAATTTAAATGAATATATTGTAGGTCTAGTAGTGAACAGAAGCTTAAGCATTTGAAACTGATTAGAAAAGACTGTGCTTTTAGTTGGGAATATCCTTTTTTTGCCTTGCTACTAACAAGTAATGTGTTCTCTGTTAGCATCTGAGTCTGCTTAATACACCCCTTTTGCACTGAGTTTTCATTCTCTTCTCTGTATTGCACTCTCTTCCTCCTGGGATGGGAAATGGGCTCATTACCATCAGACCTCTGATCAAATACAGGTGCACAATGAGCTACAAGAATCACCTGTAAATCTCATTTTTATACTCTAATTTATGTAGCATTTGAGATCTCTGTAAAGTTTTTATTTTTGTTAAAGTTACTTATGAATAGCAGAAACTTCATTGATGTAACAGACCACTTATGTTTAATAATGAGTATTATGAAGAATGAATCTTAAAGTGAAACCATAACACTGTTTGCCGTAGGTTTGTGTCTTCTTTTCTTGTCCAGATAGTAATTTTGGAGGCTTTGGACAACCTATGCTATTTTTGTAAAAATTTTCAATTACAATAAAATTCTCTGTATGAAAAACAATTTACTTCTGTCCCTTACTCTAATCCAGAAATTATAAACTGCTTCAGAGTGAAGATTCCTATAGCTCCTCCCTCAATGCTCTTAGTACACTACAGGCACTTTCATACCTGATTTGTACTGCTAAAATACTACCATTATTAACCACATAATTTCAATCCCATTTATCCAAGCCACCTTTAATTTCAAAATGTGTAGATACTAACTGCAGAAGCTATTTTACCATGCATTTTAATGTTGTATGTATGCTTGATCAGTAAGTAAAAGAGTCTATATTAAATTATTTGTGGCATTTATTAAATAAGGCATACCAAGATAGTAATCCATCTATTTAGCCAGGGAAACAGGAAGAGAAATTACAGGTTGGTTGTAGCACTGGTGTTGTTAGAAACATGTTTTAGTTTCCTGGCTTTTGTGATTTGAACTCTGCAAGCTTTGTCTTGAGTGAATGCAGGGGTTTTTTTGTTTATCAACTGAATAATGCTTCCTCTCTACAGTGCTTGTCTCCCAGAACATCCCTGGAACTCTTAAGCTGTTCATCACCACTCTCCAGTTTCCACATCCTATCAAGATTCAAGGAGACACTTCCAAAGCTGACTGATTGGAATGTAACAGAAATTCCGGTAGCTTATGGGTGGCAGTGGTAGATGTGATAGGTATTGAAATTGAAAATGAGAAGAGAAAACAAAGCACATATTTTCTTATTATACAGATTCTATTTTCAAGTATCTATCTTGTTCAGCTGCATACCTTTTTAAAGCCTGAAACAGCCAAAGAAACTGTGTTCTGAAAGCAAGCATTCACTCTAGGTTATCCACCTTCCTGAGGCATCCTGGAAAACAGAAATGAGAGGCTCAGCAAATGAACCTTTTGTTTTATTAATTGTGGAGATTTCCATCTTCAAAGAATCATAGAATCATAGAACGTATTGGCTTGGAAGGGACCTTTAAAGGTCATCTAGTCCAACCCCCCTGTGGTGAGCAGGGACGTCTTTAACTAGAGAAGATTGCTTAGAGCCCTTGAGCCAGTCCAAGCTGACCTGGAATGTTCCTAGAGATGGGGCATCTCCCACCTCCCTGGGCAACTTGTTCCAGTGTTTCACCACCCTCATTGTAAAAAAGCTTCCTCGAGTATTTTTATACAGAGATGCTTCCTTAAAGCTCAGTGAGTGGTTGGATTGCTATTTATATAACCTAACTCTAGAAACAGAATTCAGAACTCTAGAATAAGAATTCAGGAGGAAAGTGAAAGGCAGCTGGATGCCTGACTCCCATGGGTGTCTCAGAACTATACATGCCTACTTGAGTAAATGATAAGGGGCAGCAAGACTTAGTTTAGCTTCAAATAAAATAATGCTGATTAATAATGGGTGTAATTAGGCTACTAATGTAATTATGCCTTGAAAATTGAGACATTTTAAGGACAAGAATATGTGGAGTGGGAGCCCTGTTACCTGAGTTATCTGAGTCAGGACAAGAGCAAATGGATGAATTTGATAGAAAAAAATGTTTTCTATTTCATTTTTGTTATGTCAGAGGAGGAATTTCCCAAAAGAATCCCACCTGTCAACTGAAAGACAATTACACTTTTAATGTTTTCTGAAAAAAAGAAAGGCTAGAGCCCTCTGTGGTCCTGGAAGGGTTTTCACATGTCAACATGGCTACCAAGAGCTGCCAGCAGGTTATTACACAGTAGATCAGAGACTTTTAATGATTACTTCAGACTTCAGGCAAAACTAGGTTTCCTTATCAGTTGGTTTTCCTTTCAAACATTTGCAGATTAAATGGCTGAATTGTAAGAATCATTCAGTTGCTTTGTGGTGCCATATCACTGCACCTTTATGTGCTTTCTTTTGGTTCTTTGCAAGTACCAAGTGACTTCCTGGATACCTGGGCAAGAATAACTGAAATTCTTTCCTGCACTATGCAGGACATCATGAAATATGCATAATGATCCCTTTTAGCAATATAACCTGTTAATCCCTAAATAAATGAATAGCAAAATCTGCTCCAGCTGTCAGGACTCCTTAGTTTTTTAGCACATGCAGAACAATCCCTTCTCACTTATTTTACTTCTGGAAACATTCAGAGGAAATTCCTTAGTCCTTTTCTGAGTACAAAAGTTTTATTACGTTAACTATTCAAGTATGCTAAAAGTAGTACTGGTTTTATTTATATCCCTTTTTAGATAGAGATTAATTGCCTAGTCCTTTAAAAGTAAAACATACATACACAATCCAGACACTGTTTATCGATGACTTCTTGCAGCATTAAATTCCCCAGGCCTATCCTTTCTACTATATTTCCTTATACAGAATTCATATTTCCATGGTTTTGGAGTTTGAACCCTTTAGAGTTAATTTGAAGCTGCTACTCAAAGCAAAACTTGGTCTGTTTAAGCCTATAGCAAGCAAAATTCTAAGAGCCTGAGCAAGCCCTGTGGAATGCAAGTGTCATATTTCACACATCTCTGATAAATACTGAAATGCCCTAATTTGCTTCCTGTCTTAGGGTAATTTCTAGAGCGCACTGTATGCTAAGGCAATGTGTACAGTGAACAAATGGGCACGTCCCAGGAAAAGGAAACTGAATTTCAGCCACTGCTCTACCACCCTGGCAGGCACTGAACATCAGGCGGCTTCCTTCCTGTGCAGACCCTGTCACACAAGTGCCAGTACTGCCAGACTGCAAGTTTTAACTGCAGCTCTTCTGCCTGTCTGTGAGGATTTTCTTCATGTTCAGCACAAAGGAGAGAAAGAAGCCCACATCCTACAGTGGCTGGTGGACCTTGCTGACACAGACATGGCAAGGCTGCATTTTGCTGCTCTGAACCTTCTCCTAACTAACTTTCACTGGGCAGAGAAACTTAATCAAGCCCCACACAAGCTGCTGTGCTGATATAATCTCCCTGTCAATGAGTAATTTGTTTTGGTTTTGGTTTTAGTGCCAACATCTTTATATTACTTTACCTTTTTACTAGAATATAGTTGACCAAGTAGCTAACTACTCACAATTGCCAATTCATAGTATTTTGTAGCAGACAAGACCCTAAAGGAAGTAGTTCTGTATTAATATGTTCTTATGTGATAGCTTGTCATACAGTATATTAAAATTACTTTAATTAACATTGCTACAGTGTTAACACTGTACAGCTATTCACTTATTATCAGATCAGCTTTTCGTCACTAGACAAACACAAGCAGAAACTAAGTTACAAATATTGGCTTTTTATTATCCTCTATTCCAGAAAAATCAGAGAGCCAAGCAGGCTAATACACAAAGTAAGGTCTGGGAACAAAAGCTACTGCTCAATGTTAGAGTAAATACAAATTCAGAGAGCCTGAAGAGATAGCATTGGAACTGATGGCAAATGTGGGGACTGAGAGATTGTTGGGGATTTCGTGTTGGATTGTTGGGGATCAGCAAGTATAAAGAAAATCAAGAAGACAGAAGCATTTATGATCATCTGAGAGGAAACACAGTGTAAATTCAGCATAGAAAGAACAAGAGTAGTAGATAATGACAGATTTCACTAAAATCCAAAAAGGTTTACTTCATTAATAGTGATAGCAGAGCTCCTCAGTATGACAGAGAGCTGCCAGAGAAATGGAAATGATAAAAAACATAATTACTGAGGCAAAATAAAAAGGATAAAAGACAACATTGTAAAATACATGATTGTAGGGTTTTTTCCCCCAGGAAATGTAATAACAGACATTTCCACTTGTGTTTGGCCTATAAAATAAAATGTGTTTTCATACTGTCAAAGCACAAGCAATTACATGGCTTTACTTCTCTGTAAATGGACCTAACTTCATTGAAAATAATGATGGTGGAAATAATTTACTTGCGTAAAACTAGTGTGAAATGAGAACTGGCCAGTGTTATATGCTATTGTGCAACCATATCACAGCAGTTCAACCAGTCAATTGACTATTCAACCAAATGGGAAAAGATCCTGAGTCAAAAGACTAGCTATCTGTATGTAAAATACAGAGCTGAATGTTCCTGCACCAAGCCCCACTTCAGATAACAGCTGCTTATCCTGAAACTGCACAATAAAAAACTTAAAACAGAGAAAACCCATTCTTTACAGAATGGGCAAACAGAACTTAGAACTCTCTGCCACAAGACATAGTTTTAGCAGGATAGTAGTAAGAGTGTAAAAGGTGCTATATAGAGAAATAACACATTGTAGGGACTGATATATCAGTAAGAGATAGATTCTCATGACCCAAGACATAAACTACCTGTATATTTACAAGAGGTGGGAAGAAATTCTGCATTGAGATATTATGGGATTTCACCTTCCTCTGAAGTCCACTGAAGCTACTTTGTTGGACAGAATAACAAGCCATTGATATCATATGTGTCTAAAAATAACAGCCTTAAACCAGGATCTGGTTTCTTTGAAGTCCCACATGTAGATTTGTTTGAAGCGTTTTATGAACTATTGGACTTCTTTTGGTTTGGAAAGCTGTATAACTTCCCTACGGGATGCTAAGAACTGTAGCATGTTAGCCACACAATGCCTCTCCGCAGAGAAACTGTTTTTGCTTCCTGTCAAAACACCGATTCTCTGATACTGTAATTTTATTAGTATTTATCCCCTGACTTCATTTATCAGGTGATTTGTACTAAAGACTTGAGCATACTCTGATAATAACTAGGTAAAAGGATAAAATAACAAGGTGGATTGTGAAGAAGTAGGGGAAACAAAACTATTGGTGAAACCATCTGCACAAACATTCCTCCTCAGAAGTGATTCACCCATAAGGGCAAAGGAAAAGCAGGAAGGTGCTGAAATTAGTAAACTATTTGGAGGGAGAAAGGAAAGCAGTTCAAGACATAAAAAAACCTAAAGGAAAACTAGAGGTTTACAAGCAAAGGAGCCAGGTCAAGAAAAGGGACAGAAATCCCACTACTAGGGACCATTTCAATCCAGTGGAGAACAATATCACCATAATGTAAAAGCCCTGAATTTGTACTCCATCAACTGGAAAGACTTCCACAGAAATAAATGCGACTTTAGGATTCCTGAAGGTTTATTCAGCAATCACATATAACCTTTTGAAAAGAGTACATGAAGAACTCTAGCAAGAACATAGGCAGGTACTTTCTTCTCCTCCCTAGTTCAAATAAACTGTACCCTTTTACTATGTCTCTTTAGGTGTGCATCCTCCTTGTCTTTTGCAGCTAACAGCTCTGGTTCCTCACTGGGAGAAGAATATGAACTTGGTTTTGCCTGGGTCCTCTCTGTCCTCTCGTTCTTTATGTCAGAAGTAGACCTGTACCCAGAACTCAAAGGCTTGCTTCTTCAAAGGGACTAATTAATGTCACATCTGGACACAAGTTTACAAACACAAGTTAAATAAAGAGTTCAATCTAGGAGTGTGCACCTGCTATAAATATGTGCTGTCTGTTCACAGCTACATTATGGAGAAGTCAGAACTCTTAATTTGGAAAACTGTGCAGAATTGATACCACACATGCTGTGCAGCACTAAGTTGTACAAGGGTGAGCCCCTGAAAATATTTATCAACAGAAGACTAAAGTAAGCTGTGCAATTCCAAGAAAAATTCTTAACTCTAAGAAAAGCAGTGATTTTGTATCTCACAATCTGTCATAGAATTAATAAAAACCTGGCAACCACCTGAAGGGAGTCAAGGAAATGATAAACAAAGGCAACATGAACAAAGTCACAGGTATTGAAGCAGGACTATCTATATGGTGGAAAGTAATACTTACAGACATGGAATCATCCAAGCCACCTTCTTTAGGATATTAAAAATCTTAATGATATTCAATTTCCAGTTAGCTGTTAAACACCTGTATTCTCAAGTATCCTTTGCACTATTCTTCATGCAACATGTACATGAATGCTTTCACAGCTATAGAGGAATCTCCCCCCTTTTTTTTTTCCCCTTCTGCTGACTACCTTTCCAACATTGCAATTTATTTTTAGAATTTCTTAAATAGAAGAAAGTAACTGTTGGTACTGCTTTAGGAATCTGCATTACCCTCTGATGATTAGTGCAAGACTTACCTCCTTCAAGGGTAATGGCCAGACAATGGCTTTGTGAATCTGTTGTGAGTGTGTCTATATGGAATGTTGCAGAGTATTGCTGATATGTTCCAATGAGATGGCAAAGATTTATGGTACAGCTAAAATGTTTTTATTACATAAGTGTGCTTGCTTAGAATTTGCTTGGGTATCTCTAGAGTGTGGTAGTCCATTCAGATAAAACCTGTATCTGTATTTCCTTTCCTTCATCCATGCTGTAATCTCATCAGCTACTATCTTCTTTCCTTTGAAAAGGAATTGTCTATGAATACAAATGATGCAGATTGCCCTGACACAAATACCTGTACACCCAAGAGCACAAGAAGATGCAAAAAGAACTGACAATTTCCCAGGGAGGCAATGAACTTGCATAGTTCACTCCAATTGGTGTGAGCCAGGGAAGTCAAACTAGTGTTGCCAGCTCCTGTTGCCTGAAAAAAGGTGACTCTTCAAATACTTTGAGATTTTTAAAAGCGTACTCAGGATCTTTTCTCTTTAACATTTTATTTTTAGCTTCTAAAGCATTTGCATGCCTCTGAAGATCAGAAGGGGAAGGAGAAGAGTCAATCTGGAAAGGCGATCTTAACATATGGTGTGATGGAAGTGTACTGCAACCTCCAAGAAGTGCACAGAGTCTTTTCAGGAGAATACTGCTCTGCACAACAGCAGAATGCTGTCAGAGGAGACCAGAGATTCTGCTGTAAAAATTAGCAGTATTTCAGCAGAAGAAACAAAAGGTTTAAACGCTGTTGAATCTTTGGTGTAAAGTTTTATCTGGCTTTGCTGTTTTCTGAATTAATTGATTTTAGTTCAAGTTAAGGAGTTTTGATAAGCAGAGAATAAATATTTATTGACTTTTATTCTGTATTTTATAATCACCATTGGCCTTGTTGCTGAAAGGCCAGGAAAGATTTATTTTAATTTTGTATAGTATTATATGTTTTATTTATTTATTTATTGTGTTAAAAGCTTTCAAACTGTTTCCACGTGGATGTTTTTAAGGGTAGCTAGGAGAGCTCCTTGTGGTCTTCAAGTAACTTCTTAGCTCCCCTGTAAAATATTAGAAGAAGCAGATTCATTACTGTTGTAGTATTAGGAGGAAACAATGCTGGTGAACAATAAACATTTTGTAAATCAGCCTGGAACAAGACTATTCCTATTACTACTGTAACAAAAAGTCCTACTGTTTCTACTTTTCAGGATGTACTCATGTACTCCTTAGGTACCCTTAAGGGACTCAGGGTGCTTTGACTAACTTTGACTTTTGACTTTGGCTAACAAGCACTTAACTTAGATTGCTTTGAAGTCCTAGCCTTACATCCTGAAGCACTGACTAGAACTGCTCTTTGCAGAAATAATTAACTATCTAGTGCTCAGTCTTGGTGTTTACAGTGGCCTGATACACAAAAGCCTAAGGAGTCCTAAGATGAAAATATATTTATTTGTAATTAAAACTGTGAGGTTTTTTGAGTTTTATTCTTCTCAGGAGTTGTCTAGTATTGAATTGACACACTTCCTTGATTTTAGAATAACTTGTTTGACTTGTGTTTCACTTTTAGGAAATGAAAATGAGATTATGCTTATCTCAGTAAGGGATATACGCATATGAAACATCTTTCCTCTACAGTTTTTAAAGCAATCAGTAGTCTGTACTTCTTAAAAGTCTACAGAAAGCTGTTTATTTTCATGTAAACTTCATAAAATAAAATCTGTGAAGTACATATCTTGAAGTCTTGGTCCAAACCAAGATCTATTATCTAATCAAATGACATGAACTGCTGAATGTCCAGCAGATTTGTTTTGGGAGTTTACCTCAGAAAAGACAAAAGATGAGTAAAAACTGGTAAAGACTTCAGATATTTGCAAATAATTTCTTTCCCTAGACAAAAGACTGGTTGACTGAGTTGTTAAAAAAAACCCAAAAACACAACAAACAAACAAGACTCCCCCAACTCCTCCCAAACAAAATCCCTAACAAGAAAACCAAACCAACTAAGAGGCTATGTAAGCAGAGGTACATTTAAAAAAACGTTTAAGTGATCCAGACATTAATGTGTTTTACATCTGCTAAAAACTGAAAAAGCTGTTGAGATTATTTTCTGATTATTTACATAAATAAATATTAAATATTTATTTGTATACATAAAGAAATGTGAGATATAAAACACTGTACACCCTCGTAATAATGCGGTATCTAGATCCACACCATTTATAATTACACATTACATGAATTCTTAATAAATCACAATTATTTATGTATTTGATAGACCAGCCATTTTTATACTGAAATTAGATTGAATGAAGGAATAATAATAGGGAAAGCAGCTAAAAAGGTATATAACAGGAGAAATAAAAGAAGACAATATAAAAGGAATAAATGGGAAAAAGGGATGAGGTAATGAGAAGCTGGCAGTCAGCAGGAGTGTAAATCCTCTTAAATGTTTATTCAAACACCTTTAGGTGAAAATATCCCACTTTCCACATTGTCCTGGAAACAGCCATGTCCTGTGTGACAGTGAAGCTAGAAAATGGATAATAAATTCGGGCTGAAGTTGCTCTGTGAATACACTTTCATTCTCCTGTTCATATTGCATGCCACATCACTGCTCCTCTTTGGTACTCCCAGAAGTAACACTGCCGCCTTGCAACCAGTGGTTTTAGGATCTACAGATTCTCTACAGATGCCTGCCGTGGGTTCTTATAAGATTAACAAACCAGCACTTCTTCATGGCCAGGCTCCTTTCTCTACCTATTGTCTTTTATTCATAAACAGTCAGTCACATCATCACTGAGTTTTCCCTTCAACCAATACATTACTCCATCTGTCTGCTTGTGCCTCAGTGATCTGTATCTTCCCAAAGCATGGCACAAAAGAGTTGAGAATAACACCATGCTGAGAGATTTTGGTGATCCTGTGAGGAATATGGGAGCTGTGTCTCTCCTAAACACAGTCAGTTGTAATGTGAAGGTGTGGGGGTAACTGAAATGAATGATGGAAAACCTCTCTATAGAACAGATTTCATTGTCTCTAAAGTATTTTAATTTGTTGACCTGTTATGGAGATGGACCATGGTAAGCAAGGGAGCCAAGCAAAAGTCCCTGGTCTAATAGGCATTTTTTTCTTTGTAATTTTTCTTACAGACTGGTTGCATTGTTCTGCTGGGCTGCTTTCAGACAGCCCCTTTTCTTGCTCTGGAGGCCAGCTTCAATTAAGAAAACAGGAAATGTTCATCTTTGGTACCTGTTTTACACATTTTTGGGCTCTGATCTCACAGTAGCCACCGATTGGAGGAAAACAAAGATCCTTTATAACAATAACACGTTTTGGATCTCACCAATAAAGTGTGTGTTCTTAGATAACAGAGGTTTTCTCTCTTAATTTTGTGTCTTACCTTACGTGGTCTGCCATGACAGCTAAGACTGGGATGGGAGCAAAATGTAAAAGGCTGATTTCTGAGACGAGCCAGCACTTCTGCTTTTTGCTACATCAGTCTAGTAGATAAATAGAGTGAGGAAGCATCCTTTATATGATGACAAGGTGGATCACCTTTCAAATTTGCTGAAGTAGGAGCAAGGACCTTGCTGAGATAGTGCAATTCCTTTTGGTTGAAATATGGCACCTGAGAGCACCGTGTGTTGTATGGATGAGACTAAAGCAATTGGAAGAGCTTTACACCTCTGGGACAGTCCTTGGAAGTGATCTAATACATTAGTTCTGATGTAGCCAAAGATACCTCAATTATTTTACAGTAGAGTAGAACAGCTTTGACCATTGTAATAAAAGGAAATCTGGGGAAAACATAGGCACTCTTCAGAAGGAAATGAGAGACCTGGTTACCCAGGATTTGGAGAAGGTCACTTTTTTTGCATCAGTCTTCACTGGCAAGTGTTCCAGCTACACTGCTTAAGTTGGAGAGTGCAAAGGCAGGGACTGGGAGAATGAAGAACCACCCACTGTAGGAAAAGATCAGATTTGAGACCATCTGAGGAACCTGAAGGTGCACAAGTCCATGGGACCTGACAAGATGTATCCATGGGTCCTGAAGGAACTGGCAGATTAAGTGTCTAAGTCACTATCCATCATATTTGGGAAGTCGTGAAGTTCCTACTGACTGGAAAAGAGGAAACATAACCCCCATTTTCAAAGAGGGAAAAAAGGAAGACCTGGGCAACTACAGGACAGTCAGTCTCACCTCTGTGCCCAGAAAGATCATTGAGTGCATGCTCCTGGTACCTATACTAAGGCACATGGAAAATAAGGAGGTGATTGTTGATAGCCAGCATGAGTTCACTATGGGCAAATCATACCTCACAAATTTGGTAGCCTGCTATGATGGGTTTACAGCATTGCTGAGTAAAGGAAGAGCAGCTGATTTCATCTATCCGGACTTGTGCTAAGCATTCGATGCTGTCTCATGCAACATCCTTGTCTCTAAATTGGAGAGATGTAGTTTTGATGGATGGACCACTCTGTGGATAAGGAATGGGCTAGATGATCATACTCAAAGAATTGCGATCAATGGCTTGATGTCCAAGTGGAGACCAGTGGCAAGTGGCATTTCTCAGGTGTTGGTTTTGGGACAGGCACTGTTTAACACCTTTGTTGGCAACATGGATAGTGGGATTGAGTGCACCCTTAGTAAGTTTGCAGATGACACCTAGCTGTGTGGTGTAGTCAACACACTGGAGAGAAGGAATACCATCCAGAGGGACCTTGACAGGCTTGAGAGGTGCCAACCTCATGAAGTTCAACAAGGCCAAATGCAAGGTCCTGCACCTGGGCCAGGGCAACCCCTGGTGTCAGTACAGCAGTCCTGAGGAGAAGGACTTGATGGTGTTGGTTGACAAGAAGCTCAACATGACCCAACAATGTGTGCTTGCAGCCCAGAAGGCCAACTGTATCCTGGGCTGCATCAAAAGAAACATGACCGGCAAGTCAGGGGAGGTGATTCTCCCTCTCTACCCTGCTCTTATGTGACCCTACCATTCAGCTCTAGGGTCCCCAACATAAGAACATGGACCTGTTGGAGCAGGCCCAGAGGAGGGCCACGAAGATGATCAGAGGGCTGGAACATCTCTCCTGTGAGTCAGGCTGAGAGAGTTCCGGTTGTTCAGCCTGGAGAAGAGAAGGCTCTGGGAAGACCTTATGTCAGCCTTCCAGTACCCAAAGGGGGCCTGCAAGAAAGCTTGAGGGGGAATTTTTACAAGAGCTTGTAGTGATAAGACAAGGCATAATGGCTTTAAACTGAAAGAGGATGGATTTATATTAGATATAAGGAAGAAATTCTTCACTATAAGGGTGATGAGACACTGGAACGGGTTACCCAGAGAAGTTGTAGATGCCCCATCCCTGGAAGTATTCAAGGCCAGATTTGATGGGGCTCTAAGCAACTTGGTCTAATGGAAGGTGTCTGTGCCTGTGGGAGGGGGTTTGGGACTAGAGGAACTTAAGGTTCCTTCCAATCCTACCCGTGCTATGATTCTGTTATTGTGGGTTGATTGTTTGCTAGTATTTGACTTTTAAATGACAATCAGAAACTGCACAATCACACTTCGAGTCACTCATACTATTTTGCTTGCCAGAAGTTAGTTAACCTCTTTTATTCTTTATCAGGTCCTCCAAGTGCTGTTTCAAACCCACCATGCTCAGAATGGTGCAGTGTTGCTTTAAATATTGAGACATGAAATCATGACCTTCTTTTTACACAATGGTAGAAAGCTAGCAGTTTTAGCTGATGTTTCTCTTCATATAGCTTTTCAATACTAAAAAAAGACATTCCTGGGTAATGTAAAAATAGCTTCTCAAATCTTCTTCTGAAGAATGAGCAATAAAGGTGAATGGAAGGAGTTTGTACAGGACAGCAATGGAATTATGCTCTTGGCAGCCACAGTGTGGTGTACAGCCATATCTCACCCTCTTTACTGAACTTTTGTGGAGTCAGCGTTCTCATTTAACCCCACAGTTGTTTTGCCTGGGTAAACGTTGACAAGATGAGTATCCTTGTTAGTATGAAGGGGGAAGGAAAGATAGAGAACCAAACAGGCATAAAGGAGGGATGTTTTTCTTGTTTGCTCACTCCTGTGTGCCATCCATTTTATTTGGCAGCTTTAGGTGTTAGGGAGCAATCCAAGTCTCCCTGATGTCAATGAAAACATTTCCTCTGACATCAGCCAGTACCACAATTACCAGTTAGTTGTAAAATACCACTATTTAGGTTCTATGGTAAAGCTCTAGAACACAGGTTTGTACATACATTTAGAAAATCTTAGTAATTGAACTTAAGTTATTCCCTCCATTTTTTTTTCTTTTATTATTTTAGAATGTGAAAGATGAGAATAGATTTCATAGAAACCTCCCCTACTATTACTGTTTCACTGTTTTTACACTTGTGGTGTCTTTAGTATACTAATTTTTTCCAATCCATTTAATCCTTCCTCTATCATATACTTAATCAATCTATCTATGTCAGAAAATAATGCAATATTGACAAGGAGGATTATAAACACACTCAGGTGACCTGCAGCTGAGGTGTAGAAAGACACATCTATCATTCTAATTGTTGTTTAGCCTTTTGTGTTGAACAAGTAGAACATCTGTGTTTTGATAACATATGCATGTGATTGACTTGGAGGGACTCTGCTGAACATGCTTGAGATTCCTTCCCTGCTATGGGAAAAATGGAAGCACAGTGGAAAACTTGTCCTGTGTGAATCCCTTATAAGTAGGTGAAAACAGCAGGTTCAGTGATGCTCTAGCATAGACTGAACTCTGCAGTGCTTGTGTCCCCACTTGTGTGCCTTTGCCCAGGTGCTGCTTTGGGGATCCCTTGGCTGGTGAAGTAAGGAAAATAAATTTACTCTTTGCCTTTCATCCATGGTGTTGTGGTTGTTCCTGCATCCTGCCTGTGCCAGCTCACACAATCAAATTCTGAATGTTATCTGTCCATTTAGGTTCTTCAGTACCAACTATCAAAGACATTCCTGATCACTTTAAGATAGATACATACTTCTTCTGTCATACACTTTCTTTCTAAAGGGACTTAATGCTACATGTGATTATTGCCCAAGTTTAACTAGAAGGCTGAATGTACATTCTCATTGTTAATCATAAATTTATCAGGAATATCTCACATTTTTTTAATTAAACAGATTTCAGTTCTGGAGTGCTTAATAAATGTGAATAATATATATTCCTAAATCATATCAGTAGTTCCAGTGTCTATGTATATTCTGGAGAATGTCAGTCATACAGACAGACAAGGTAAGGTCTTCAGTGTTTTTCTGTTTCCTTATGGACTACTGCTCATTATTCAAATATAAATGCTTGAATGACAGAGACAAACTGGTCCCAATTTTCTTTCTTCTGCTTCTTGTAAATGGTAAGATGATCCACTGTTTCACAATAAGATTATTGCATAATTTTGCATACACGATATCCCTATACTTTTAACTCAAAAAACATATTTTAAAGTAACATTATTTTAATGTTTTTCTATTGCTAAGAACTGGGAATTTGCAGCCTCGGTTCTCATTCTATCTGCTACTGGCTTAATGGATTGATTTGTGGCCTTCTACTGTTCAGAGTCCTGGATATCCCAGTCAAGCTGCCATACTAAGAAAGGGTGGAAAGTCTTTGTTAGCTTCACAGAGCCATAATACTTACAGTATTATTATAACAGTATAGTCAACCATGCTGTATATTGTCGATTAAAATTATTATGGCACCCACTTATTTCTGCACCAAACATTTGCTTAAACTATACAAGAACAGTAGAAACATGCCCAGTCCTGACTAAAAGTTAAAAGCAATTTAAAAAAATCTATGACTAATTCTGTAACAATTTTGTTATTTATGTGTTCAAACTTCTCATGTGCAATAGTTCTATTATTCTTAACCATAGACAGGTTTCACATACAGTCACAGTCATTATTTGTGAATAATACACAAAGCAGTAGGGGTTCCAGGAGACACTGATAATTCAAATGTATGCCATTCTACTGTGTACTGTGACAGTGACAAAGCATTTCTGAAGCCTCTCTTTTTCTCTATGACTTCTGTATGTCTTCTTTTCATGTAGCACCTCTGTGAGTTGTGCCTGAGAAACTTCTGCTTACTGCAAAATAATGGGCTTCTCTGATTGATTATAGGATCTGCTGCACAGCATACATCAGAAAAAGAGAAAGCAGAAGTTATGAGCTGTTTTGTGCTTATTTATTTCCACTCTGCTGTTAACTACTCAAATAGTCAGTAAGGCTAAATTCAATGTGATGTTGGGAAGCTGTGAAGGAAATGTCCTGTGATAAATCCCTTACAAATAGCTAGCAGCAAGTTCTGATACCAAGCCAGGCTTACACATCATTCCCTTTTTTTTACCATAAGGCACCTGTATCACATAAAATGGGACAGGTTTATCTGGAATGCACCTGCTCAATACCAACTTAATGACTTTGATTTTCCAGTGGCTTTAGCCTAATTATACCCATGTGTATTCAAAACTCAAAGGCCACAGGTGTAAATCATGAAGGGCAAGTCCTGTTTAACCAACCTGATCTCCTTCTATGATCAGGTGACCCGCCTAGTAGATGAGTGCAAGGCAGTGGATGTTGTCTACCTGGACTTCAGTAAGGCATTTCACACCATTTCCCACAGCATCCTGCTGGAGAAGCTGGCAGCTCATGGCACAGACAGGAGGACTCTTTGCTGGGTTAGAAACTGGCTGGATGGCTGAGCCCAGAGGGTGGTGGTGAACGGTGTAAAATCCAGTTGGCGACCGGTCACAAGCGGTGTCCCTCAGGGCTCAGTTTTGGGACCAGTCTTGTTTAATATCTTCATCAATGACCTGGACGAGGGAATCGAATGCACCCTCAGTAAATTTGCAGATGACACAAAATTAAGCACAAGTGTCGATCTGCTTGAGGGTAGGAAGGCTCTGCAGCGGGATCTGGACAGGCTGGAGCAATGGGCTGAGGTCAATGGTATGAGGTTTAACAAAGCCAAGAGCCGGGTCATGCACTTTGATCACAACAACCCCCAGCAACGCTACAGGCTTGGGGAGGAGTGTCTGGAAAGCTGCCTGGCAGAAAAGGATCTGGGGGTGCTGGTGGACAGCCAGCTGAACATGAGCCAGCAGTGTGCCCAGGTGGCCAAGGCCAACGGCATCCTGGCCTGTATCAGAAATGGTGTGACCAGCAGGAGTAGGGAGGTGATTGTGCCCCTGTACTCGGCACTCGTGAGACCGCACCTTGAGTACTGTGTCCAGTTCTGGGCACCACAGTACAAGAATGACACTGAGGTGCTGGAGCAGGTGCAGAGAAGGGCAACAAAGCCAGTGAAAGGGCTGGAAAGCATGCCCAATGAGGAGTGGCTGAGGGAACTGGGTTTGTTTAGTCTAGAGAAGAAGAGACTGAGAGGAGACCTTATTGCCCTCTACAACTACCCAAAAAGAGGTTGTAGCGAGGCTGGTGTTGGTCTCTTCTCTCAAATTACTAATGATAGGACAAGAGGAAATGGCCTCAAGTTGCATCAGGGGAGGTTTAGGTTAGATATTAGAATGAAATTCTTCACTGAGAGGGTAGTTAGGCACTGGAATGGACTGCCCAGAGAGGTGGTGGAGACACCATCCCTGGAGGTGTTTAAAGAATGAATAGATGCAGTGCTTGAGGATGTGGTGTAGTGATTAGAGAGATGCTAGGAGAAAGGTTGGACTTGATGGCCCTGGAGGTCCTTTCCAGCCATAATGATTCTGTGATTCTGTGAAATCCCAGCAGTTCTTAATCTCTTACATTGTCTTCAGGAGAGCCATCAAGTCTGCAAATTCATGCAGCTAATATTTTGAAAGGTCAGTCACTGTGTCTGTCTTATTATGGGTGATTAAAAGAATGAGATTATCTTTTTGTGTCTTTCACCTACCTTGGGACCCAAATCTGTGAAAAAAGACAGCTGACAAAATCATCTCCATTTTCACTTTGGCCCATTCCTGATACAATAGTGGCTGAACTGTTCATGAAAAAATGGTTTTATGAAACTTTATAACTTAAATGTCAGTACAGTGTCCTACAGCACACTAAAATTGATGATGGCTTTACCTTAAGCGTGCTGCAGAGGGATTTACCAGCTATGGTTAGCATCCCCTTCTCGCTGCCCTGGCCTTGTGCAGGAAACCACCAATCGGTAACTGACCATAGCAACCGCAGTCTAGAGCTCATGTATTAATGCAAATTTGGGTCAGTGATAGTGTTAATACAGTAACCTATGGACTGATGCACCTATGAAACAAAACAGTTCCATTCAGCAAGAAACAAGTCCTGCTACTGAGGCAGTGATTTCTGGTGCCCCAGCAGAGCAGAGTGGTAACTCCAATCACTCCAGCTGTCAGATCTGGGTTTGGCTGTGACTGTTACTGGGAGCCTTAAGCTGCTCTGTCTGTGCTGGTACTACTTTGCCTTGTATAGAAATTACCCTTCCTGAAGAAAAATCCCCAAGTTCTCACCATTGTAGCTAGCCAAACCGCTCAACACAATTCTTCCTAGTGAACCACAGAATATCTCATGTGCCCTTCCTGATGAAGGCCTAGTGAATGGAATGAGCCAGTAACTCTTGCGTAGTCACAGTAATGTACCACAGAGGTGCCCTGTCCTAACATGTGATGTTTGTCGAAAAGTTTTTCTATGCATCTCAACTGTTTCAGAGGGCCCAGAGACTACATCACAAAGGTGAGTGTACAGTAACCTCATCAATGCTCTCATTGCAAAAAAATTAACAAAACCTTCTTTATTGAGGGCTACACTTCAATTTTACTGTAGCTATGAGCTTTTATGAAAAACAGTCTGACTTATAATCTATTTATTTAATGTATTTCTGATCTTTTTCCATGCTTAAATTCTGTAATGGGGCTGGAGTAGCTGAAAAGCTGGTGCTAGTTACAGGCACACACGGTGACAGGTAAATGATTACTTTTTCTCTATCCCCACCTCTGAGCTGGGGATTTTCCACTACAGTGTCTTTGCTTAGGGAAAGTTTTAAAATGGCAGCAGAGTCTCAAGCTGTCTGATTTTAGTGCTGATAGAATGGTACTTGATTTGCTTGACTAAGGAAGCTGATGGCAAAAAAATGTTACAATTGGCAATTTACTTGTCTCCACGCATGTTTTGGCTCCATTTCAATGTTCTGATGTTTTTTTCCAGACAAGTGCAGAATAATCAGCACATCTGCCATGCAGGAAAATTTAAAGTTGATGAAAATCTTTTATTTATACAGTCTAAGGCAAAAATGTAGTTTGATATGTTATAAATGTCATTCTAATACTACAAAATAAAGCTGTAATGCCATTGTGGAATGAAAAGATTTTTCTCATTTACTGAGACTGTATTGTCATTTTTTAAAATCCAGGTTTAGGGCTTATAGGATCAGAAATTTTTCTTCACAAATAATACTAAACACAGGACTTCTTGTAGGAGTAAATATTTGATGCTTACTCCCCTTCTCACCTTCAAATATATAACTTTACATGATCTATTAATATTATAAAAAGTCATAGCTCTGAACAAGATTTGTTAATGCCCTTGTGAAATGCCTCTGAACAAAGATCACAAAAATGAAAGATGGAAGTAGTCTACATTACTAAATCATTGCAGTTCAGCTGCCAAATATTTACACTTTTACGGGCATTTGCAATTTTTTTCTAATAAAGAAAAAATATATATTATTACTCTATATGAAACAGGTTTATATTTCATATAATTTTGCATAGGTTGTACAGGGTTTTCTTGAAAGATATTCACAGAATGCATTTGGATAAGTATACAACAGTCTTAAACCATACAAAAGTATTTCTAGCCTAGCCAGACATCTTCATTTCAAATATGTAAAATAACACAGGAAAGACGCTATTCAATGCAAATAAAGACATCAGATTGTAACTCTTATGGCTAGCAGACAGCTAGAAAAATTAACATCCTAAAAATAATTTGTAAAGTGTAAATCAGAAAAAATATAATTTAAATTAAAACTTGGAAAACATTAGAAAATAATGCTGTTACACTTCTAGTTCGACAAATCCTATGTGGCAAAGCTTTTATATGCATTTCTTTTTAAATACACAGCATAAGCTCATGCTTAAATCTCATCTATTTGAATAAGACCTAAGCATATGCTTAAGTACTTTGCTGAATTCCAGCCTTAAAATAGCTGATTTTTAAAGCCAAAATCTAGGATGACATAAATTAATGGACATTATAATTTCCGCTTTCCTTATCAATTTGAGTTTCCAAAGCTCATCTTTAAATGTGGGTCAGGAATCTCTAATTTTCTGCTGAGATTTGTGGCAAAGTTGTAACAGGGTTTATTGCTAGCAGCAATGTAATGAGTAAGGACACAAGGGGAAAAAAAGAAGAGACGTTAACCGATTAAAAAGCTTCATAAAATGACAAACTATGTGATCCTGAGTGAATGGATAGAAATCTAATTTCTTTCTGTCAAATCCCTAGCATTAGTTGAGAATTTTAAATCAAAGTTTCTTTGGAGTACTCCTTATTTTCCACTACAATGTGCATAACAGGCAGCAATGGTTTGCAGATCTTTTTGATCCAGCTAAATTTTCAGGTTTTTATACCTCATACATGCTGTATGTTGCTAGGAGAAATCCCCTGGAAATTAGTGAAGCCACATCCATTCATCCAGGTAAAAATTGAGCTTCTTGTTTATTATAATACCCAGCAAAATTCACATATGTAGAAGGTTGAAAGGTAATAATACATATGCATAATTATTTTCTAAGTGTCTTCTGTATGTGTAACGTTAAGTGCATTTTTTCTGCTTTGATTTTTCAAGATTGTCCTTTTACTTCAACACTTTTTTAAGGCATTTTATTCCACTGATTTTATTCACCTAAGTTCTTTCATAAGGGGATCTGAAAGTAAAGGATACAAAGAAGCAAGAACAATTACATCTCCTTAAACAGGGAATAATCCAAAATATAGGAAAATTTACATAGAATCATAGAATCATTCAGGTTGGTAAGGACCTCTAGGTTCATCTAGTCCAACCTTATTTGAACATCTCCCTAACCCCTAGACCATGTCTCAAAGTGCCATAATTACATTCACATAGAAAATGCGAGAAATATTTTTTTTAAATTTACTTGCTGGAAATCTAATGCCACAGTGTGATCAACTTGTTTATTTTGATCTTCTACAGCCTGTTGTGTTTGATATTTAATTCAAAAGTGAAGTTGTATTTGTTGGCTTGGGTATTTCCTGTGTGCTCTTTAATTAGATCCCTTAAATGGAATTTTAAAAAATCACATGAATATTCAGGCTGCCACTGTGAAGTATCCACTCTTGAAGTCAATGTTTGCACTGAGAGTATGCTGCATGTTATTCAGTCCAGTTTGACAGTATCGTCTCTTGAAATCACAAGTAATGGGTTAAAACCTGCCTGAGAGTGTCAGGTCCTACTTGATTCCCATCATAAGGACTTTCTTCCAGACTGGATGATATTTCTGGGACAATATGTCTCGTGGTTCCTGCCTCCCTTGGTATATAATGTAGCTAACCATATACATGTAATGCTTCTATGTGACTTCAAATAGATTAGCCTTAGAGTCTAACGGTTTTGGGAGATTCAGTTCAACTCTTTGCTGTGTTTCATGCACATTTTAAACAACCTCTTTTAGTTTTCTTGACTCTGTTTGAAGTACATTTTATGTCAAGGTCAAAACGTGCAAGTTATACCACAAAGGAAAATCAGGTATTGGAAGGACTGCTATGTATTAATAAGCTTTAGCAGATATGAAAAAAGATTAACTGCCTATGTTTTAATTGTTGGTGAACTGTTCCCTTGGAACTTGTTCATAAAAGACATCTAGATAAGCAGATAATCTTCAATCTTTCAATCCTTGAATAGGTTTCTCCACTTCCAATGCACTTACGTCAGAAGTTTCAACTCCAGCTCATGACTGACATTGCCAGCTGCCAGGAATAAGTATGTTCAGTTTTCTTTTTGTACACTTTGTGCTTTGCACAAATTTCAAAACACACTATTGGCTTCAACAATAGTTGTAAAGTAAATTTTCTTTGTCTACACAATTTAAAATAACAGCTTTATGGTTAATTGTTTTAAAATATTTGACTAAAAGTCCCGCTCAGACTGAAATAACATAGGAGCAGCTTAACTGCTTGGACGGATACCTCTTGTACTTCCTACATACACAAATGAGCAGAAAGAAAACTTAGGGGTTTTAAAACCAGCTTAAATCAGCTAAAGTGGAATGGAAAATGACCATCACTGATGTCAGGAAAAGAGAAGAAAAGGGACTTGGACTCTTTAGATGGTGGAAGGGTGGTTTTGGGTAGGTTGAAGGAGTGGGGAGGAAAAGAGAAAGTTAAGATAACTTGGGCAGCCATCACAACACAGATAAATGAAGAGAGGGCAACAGCAACAAAACCCAGAACCCCTGACTACAGGAAGTCTGAGGTCACTGAGCAGCAGACAAGAGAATTACAACAGGGGAAACAAAAGATGTCAGGATGCAGCCGTGGTTGCTAGAACTCCTGAACCAAGGACAGATACAATGAGAGGGCACAACTGAGCACACAACAGACAGATCTAAATGGGAGATGATTCCAGAAGCAAGAAGAATCTGATGAAGATCAGGTACACATTTATGGAAAAGGGAAGGGAGAGTCTTTCTACGGTAATTTTTATAAACACAGAAATTTCAACATGGCTTTGTAAAAAACTTTTTCTTTTTGTCCTTTAGCACTCAGAAAGCAGAAAAGCAGATAATATATGGCCAATACTCATAAGACAACCATCACTTAATACCTCTAAGGACAATTTCTAATAAATATGAAGTAAAAAGCAAAAAGAATAAAGAATGAAGCCAACTCTGCAGCACAAACACAATTTTTAAGTATATACCTCCTAACTGAGCACTTCCTGATGAAGCCGTACTTCCTGAAATTTAGCACACTGAATATTGGGCCATTTTACAGATTTTTCACCTGACAATGCTGTGAACATTACAAGAGCTTTAGGATGCTTGTGATTTTTGACTTAAAGCTTTTAAAACAGCTTTTGGTTCATTATCTTTCTAACATGGCATGTAAGTAGTATTTTTTTTTTAATAGACACATTGAGATGATGGGACTTTTGAAATTCTCTTGGAAGAAGGAAGTTTTATTTTGTTGAACATCATAATATCTATTTGTAAATTATTTTTATGCTTCTGTCACTTGTTCAATCTTTTGGGTCACTAAGAGACTAAATCTATGAATATAAGCATACCAGTGTTATGTAATGAATTATATACTATTTTAATATATACATTTAAATACAGTTGCATCTCTAATTACAAATTTTGTTTTAAAGCCTTACAAAAAATAAGACTTTCTTGTAGTTGTTACAGGATTCTTAACAGACTTTCTAATTATATTAATTTACTCCGTTTGATTTTCTGTGTTCATCTGACCATAATCTTGTCCCATGAAATCTGAAAATATTTTTAAAATTCAAATAACAAGCCTCTAGACAACTCTCTTTACAGAAAGATTGGATTTTACAGTATTCTTTTACCAAGTATTATTCTAACTTCCACATGTGTTTTTTAAAATTTTACAGACAAAGTCCAGATTAGTTGGAGAATGTAAACTGGGCAGGATAATCATGAGTGAAGTGAGAAACTGACTGGATTTTTGACCAGTCAATGACAGAAACTGGTTTGTTTTAGTGTTAACAGTTTCCAGAAAGGAAAAAGTTATTTCTGGGCTTCACTGGAACATGGTGTCATACATCTTTTACCTGACATTAAAAAGTAGCATGCTCTTGTATGAAAAATATCCTGGCTTCCCCATTCAGTTTTCCTTCAAGAAGCTGAGGATGCAGTGGTTTATAAATGGAACACTGTTTTAATATCTAATTTACAGAAATTTTACTAATTTACATTATAACTTTTTTTAATGATGAACAATTTATCTGCTATACTGCAAAGGGTATTTTGCTATTATATGGCCACGTTGGAGCTTTCCTAATCAGCCTTAACTGCAAAACCCAAAAGAGAATGATATCCCCCCTCAGCATCAAGAGACTTCCAACCTGAAAAAAAGGCACCACAACCACTCTATATCTGCTACTTAAATGCCTTTAAAAGTTTTCTTCTGCTAGTATAAGGGAGAGAAGATAATGTTTATATATGTAAGAAGTGGATTTTGTCTCCAGTGCATGGAGAGGAAAATGTTATAAAAAATCTGAGCAGTGTAAGGTTGTGCTGAAAGATGTCAAGATAGTATACTTACTATGCTCCCACTGATGTCAATGATAATTTTGGCTGTAACATCAACGTGGAGCAGGCAGGGTAGATATTCTGTATTGCTTCTACACCTGTCATTATGAAGGTGATACTGATTACACTGACATTCTGAAACACAAAGCCTTTTTAAAGCTCTGGTTTACTGAACCTAAAGAAGCCTGTAGAAAGCAGCTGTATGCACTATATGCCTCCAAACTTCCACATTGTTTCATGCCCAGGAGACATCAATTTGTATTTTAGAACGCAAGAAAGCACAAGACAAATAAAGATCTGCTCCAAGAACTGATAAAAAGCTTCTATTAATTTTGTTGCATGGGTACTGAATTCAGTGATTTTATGTGTGCCACATTTACTGTAATAACTGAAACTCTTTGGGCTGAGATCTAGAGATACATACTTCAGCTTAACTTCTTAACAAATTTATGCTGTTGTACCAAGGAGTTGAATCTTGTATTCCCTTCTCTATGCATAGCTGGATGAATTCACTTCAAAGGAATTTTATACTGTGATTCTGTTTCCTACAGCTCAAGCTAAGAGCTGATATGAGACTGAAGAGTCTCCACAATGGTGCCATGAGGGTGATCAGGAAGTCCCAGTTTTCAAAGGAAATGGCAACCATTTTTTTCAGAATTGTCAGATTTTCTAAATTAACGTGATTCAATAGGATCCTGTTTTCCTTACAACTTGTATTTCAGCCTTACCTGTGTGACAAGGAAAACACAACTCTAAACTTTCTGGCAAACCTGGACTAAGGTGTGAATAATTTTTGTGCTGAGATTGGATTTTTAGTGAAAGTCATCAAGAATATTTGCTTTGAGGTTTCTATCAAAAACATAATGCTTTTTGCTGAGTTTCCTCTTACGTTTTTGTTTGAATTCTCAGTGCATGCAAACTTTATGCAAACTGCAGCTAGAACAAAGTCAGAACTCTTGCCAACAAAACCTGCTGAGTTTCACACAGCTTTAAATATTTTACAAGGTCTGAAGCTTTGTTTGCTCTCATTTGAAAGAGCTGTTAGGATACTGCTCACAGTTTGCCTGACCTCAGCCTGTAATTTGGAAGGTTTACTCTCAGGCATACTTGTAACTTTCCACTTCACGTTCAGTCTCAACTATTTAGGAAGAATTGAGTGGGCAAAATATGGAAGGACAGCCAAATGCTATGTCTGAAATGGCATTACTTGTTTCCAAGTCACTGACAATTTGGAAAAAAAGTTCTTGAATGCTTACAAATCGATGTCCTTGAGGATAAAGAAAGCAACATATACCTTGTGGGACTTGACACCTATCACACTAGTGAACATGATGATCGTCACTGTAAGGATTGTGTGCTAGAAGCTGTATTATCAAAGGTGACTTCAACCTGAGAAACATAAATAATGTCATGAAGTCTAAATGCAGGTAATGGAGTATACCCACTCCTAGTGTGAACAGAAAGTATCCATGTTTATTTTTCCAACTTTTAAGTTTCTAAGTATCACTAATCAAATAGTGATAAAAATAATTATTAATAACAGTAATTGTCAGTAACTGTAAAAACACGGCACAGATAAAGAAGACCTGGATATTTAAAGAAAAAAGTAGCAGCAGTAAAATGGCAAGGAACTCTGGTTGGATTTTCATAGGCAAACAGAATAAAACTGAAGTTACTAATGTATATGCATGCATTCATACATTGATCAGGATTTTTAGAAGGTTAATTTTATACTGCTAAAATTCAGTGAATCAAAAATGCGAATGTTAGTACAAAACATTTTAAGGATATCAAAAAGAATTTGGAAAATTAAGACATTTTCAGATAAATGTGACAGCAATGAGGATCTATATGTGTGTCTGTATCTATACTCAAAAATATAGACACAAATGGAAGAAACAGGAAACTGTCAGCTAGAAAATGAACTAAAATCTGAAAACTTAAGAAAGCTTGTAAAGAAACCAACAGGTCTAAGAAGAAATCTGTGGTCTGTATGGATATGGAGAATAGTGAGATTTTTCTGTACATTAGGAACAATGAATAGGTTGCTAATACTGTGTATAGACCATGGCCACGCAGATAGGATAGAATGTTAGTACAAGGCAGTACACTGTAATTGTTTCTGGTCTGTATCTGCAGAGGAAGAAAGCAGATTATTCATATATTCCAGGAAGTTAATTGTACAATTTCCATGTGAAAACTAAGGAAGGATATGATATAAATACCAGGGGGGAAAAAATAATTAAGGCATCAACTCAATGTAGTTGCATTTAAAAGTTTTAAAGAGACAGAGTGTTCAGAGTTATCTGAATCATCACTGTTGATTTTCAGTAATTATTGGAACACCGGAAAAGTTCCAGAAAACTAGAAACAAAGCTAACGTTGAACATCCATTTAAAAGGTGAGCAGTCCACATAATTATGTGTTTATCAAAGTGAGATTGATTCTAACAAAATCAATCAGTGGTAAAGCATAATTAATATGGAATTTTTAAATGGTGCTAAAAGTATGTCCTGTCAATAGAAAATAAAGAAAATAGAGCCTGAAAACCCAACTGATGATTTTTTTTCTAAGACTCCAAGATTGGAGTACTCTTTCTGACTCCATAATGCACAGTATTTTGACTAACACAAAACTAGAAGTATCGCAAAGGTTAAGAATTGGTTAACTTGGATAACATGATGTTTAATATGAATAAGATTGTTTCTTTCCCTCATGACTATATACTGCTATTATTAGTTATCTGGAGGAAAATTACCATTGCTAAGACCCATGGATGACACAGTTTGGAGGACTGGTAAGCAATAATGGAGATGGGTCACTGGTACCCAATAAGATCACTTAATAAACTGGGTATATTCAAACAGCATGCAATTTAAGATAACCGATCATGAAGCTCTATATCAAACTACGTTACCACAATGGGTACTTTACAACCTATAAATTAACCTACCTAGAGAAAATTATCCTTTCAATTGCTGCTAATTAGCACAAGTCAGATTCCAGCCACAGCCTTGGATTCCAGTTTTGGTATTATGCCATCTGACATCTCATTTAAAAAGCTGCAGTGAGCAACACAGACTTGCAATTCTATTGCAACCTGATAGTAACAACAATACACAGTATCCTCAGTATTCCCAGGGACAGAAACAATTTGCCTGGACTCAGAGTCTTTGCAAGATTTAAGAGGCAAATATATGGGTCATACAATTCCTTGCGCTTGAAAGCTGTTCCTGACATGGGGAAATAGGGAAATTGCTTCGTACTAGAAAAAATGTGAGAAGCTATGAAGGACGAAGAGCTTGAATCCAATGAGATGGCAGATGGAAAGTTTTCAAATATAGGAATACCACACTCAAATCGAAGGATGGGAAAAGGGCTTTCTGTGACAGTGTTCTTAAAGACTCAGCTCAAGAAAAGGATGTTGCAGTACCTAATGCAGAGTGTAACTGAGGTTTGCTCTAAAGTTACACAACTGAGAATGTTAAGAAAAAGGGATACTAAAGGAAGAAGCAGCAAAGAACAGCTTAAATATGTGAGACAAAGAAAAAGAAATATAAATCTCCCAGTTTGCACAAAAATAGAAAAGCTGAAGCATGGAAAGCTTACAAAGGTACATCAAAACCGATATCATATTTCTAGCAAAACTGCAGATGTTTTCAAATACTAAGCACTGAAGGCATAACGCTGGGCAGAGATGCAATACTATCACTAGTGTTTAGATAAAAGGAAGACAAATTGGCTATGTCTGTGCAGCAGGCAGTGTACAAATCTTTCCTAAGCCTTCATATCTCAGATCCAAACTAAATGAATCCTGCTATCAAAGACTTCCAGAGAAAGAGTCCTGTCAGAGGACAGTTAGGCCCTGCATTACTACCCTTGCCACCGTCTCCTTTCTTCCTTGCTACCCTTTGTGTTCATGAAGCACAGTAAAGGAAGGCAGCAAGAGAAGCCTCAGTGCAGACACAGTCAAGACCATCATATGAAAGCATTTCAGAATGGGATGGGAGGTGAGCTTATCAAAGATATAATCCTTCCTTTTCTCCTGTCTCATATACCCAAGCCATACATAATATTTTTTTCATTCTTAGCAATTCCAGGACACCCTTATTTTCCTTAACATTCCCATTTCTGGTTATTCTATTCTCCTTTTTTCAAAATCTTGCCTTAAAAAACATCTTCCTAGAAATGCTTTCTGCTCTTTTATTTTCCTGATTATTTCTTTTTACTTTCTGTGCCCGTCTGCTATGTTCTTTTAATCCTATCTAATTTAAATAATAACCCTTTTAGGATAAGAAAGTCATCATATTCAGTGGTTCACAAATGCATATTTAGGGCTTATGGGCATGCATTTACATGGCAGTACATTGCTGCACAGTCTTAAAAATCTCTGCCCATCAAACGCAGCAGTGGAGCTGGCTTCTGTTCACAAACCATCCTGCTAATCTGCATGCTCACAATGGAGATGATTTGCTGTGAATAAGACAAAAAAGTGATTACATATTAAGAACTATTAAATATTACGATTTTTAAATACTTGTATTTGCCATGCATATAACTACCAATATCATTTGTAAAAATACTGACATATAAAAAATCGTTTCCACTGAAAACAAATATTTCTGATTTTGGTAAGATGGCTGCTCATCATTCAAATTATTATATGTACATATTTCTCACTAGAACAGTAAAAAACACTATTTTAGATTAAACAAGAAAGATTAGAATAGATTAGATTTTAAAAAGCAGATTAGTTATCTTTAGTAAAGGTTATACATTTCAACTACCATAAAGAATTGCAAAACTTCAGTAAGTGTAGGGTTAAAGGGTGGAAATGTGCTGTAACTTGCAGTGGAAGTTTCCACTGTGTGCTTTATTGGCAGAGGAATGAGCCATACCCGTGGTGAGGGGCGGGGGGGTGTGTGGTCTCTTCATAAACACATTGGAATGCTGTGTCACGTTATTTTTCCTTTCAGCCTTCCGACCCGTTTCTGATTTTGGTCTTCATTATTTTTCTGGGGTCACAACGCACAGAGATCCACTAAAACCTGTGGAGTGTTTACCTAAGAACAAACTGCAGGATCATATTTTAGCCTGCTCTGCTGTTTTCTTGTACTGACACATTGCACTACCTGTAGTATTTTCCAGTCTTTGTCACCCATTCACTCAACCATCCTTTTTTATTATTGAAATCAACTTTGCCTTTTTAAAATTCTGTATAGTTCACATTTATGGATCTGGGAAAAACTATAATGTCTTGGCAACAAGAACTGTTCTGACTGTAGAACAGCAGTTCCTCTGCTTCTAAACTAGTAATTGGTAAGAGGATGCAAGAGTAAAGTTAACAGTATTGGAAGGAAGTTACCTAGAAAGTCCCAAGAGGCTCAATACTGGAGTTTGAAGTATTCAATTTATTTGTTAATTGTTTGGAAAAGTCCTCAAATAGGTAAGCAGCAAAGCCAGCAGCATTGTTATTCATGAGAGTCAAGAGTAAAGCTGGCTGCAAAGAAAGGAACCGCAAAAATGCATGTTTGGGTTGTGAAACGACAACCACAAGATAGGAAATGGTTAACAGGAAAAAAGTCTCTAAGTATATGTACCACTCTGGGATTAGCTGACTTTTTGGCACTCTGGGAATAAAACCTTTGTCAATGTAGGTAGTTTTCTGAAAGCATTAATTTGGTGAGAATCAGAACATTACAGAATGTTCTGAATGATTAGGAAAGCAATAAAGAAAACATACATAGCTATGTGTCTTTATAAATCAATTTCCTTAATGAATCCTGAATACTTAATCACAGTTCCTTTCTCCCTGCTAAAGAGAATATGCTGGAAACAGAAAAGGTATCAAGAAATTTGTGACAAAGATTGTGGGAGATATGGTTTCCACATAAAGAGAAACTGAGCAGAGTAGGACTTCTTATCTTAAAAAAGAAAGATCTCAGAGGTGAAACAAAATAATTGTTTGAATGAAACTAAATAGAAAATAAAATCATTGAATGGCTGGAAGGGACCTTCAAAGGTCATCTAGTCAAACTACCCCCTGCACTGAGCAGGGAGGTCTTCAAGAAGATCAGGTTGCCCAGAGCCCTATCCAACCTGACCTTGAATGTTTCCAGGATGGGGCATCTACCACCTCTCTAGGCAACCTGTGCCAGTGTTTCAGCACCCCCATCATAAAAAACCTTATTCCTTATATCTAGTCTGAAACTACCCTCTTTTAGTTTAAAACCATCACCCCTTGTCCTGTCACTACAGACCTTACTAAGAGGTCTGCCCCCATCTTTCTCACAAGCCCCTTTTAAACACTAAAACGCTGCAATAAGCTCTCCTTGGAGCCTTCTCTTCTCAGGCTGAACCACCCCAACTCTTTCAGCCTGTCCTCATAGGAGAGGTGTTCCAGCCCTCTGGTGTTCCACACCTCTGGACCTGTTCCAATAGGTCCAATAGGCTCCAGAGCTGGACGCAGTACTCCAGGTGGGGTCTCATGAGAGTGGAGTAGAGGGACAGAATCACCTCCCTCGACTTGCTGGCCATGCTTTTGATGCAGCCTGATATGGTTGGCCTTCTGGTTTGCAAGCGCACATTGCTGGCTCAGGTCCAACATTTCATCCACCAGTATCCCCAAGTCCTTCTCCACAGGCCTGCTTCACCTTTGTTGCCCAGCTGGTATTGGTACCAGAGATTGCCATGAACCAAGTGCAGGACCTTGCACTTGGCCATGTGGAATCTCATGAGGTTCACATAGGCCCACGTCTCCAGCTTATCCAGGTCCCTCTGAATGGTATTCTGTCCCTCAGGCTGTAACTGAGCTTGGTATCATCTGCAAACTTGCTGAAGGTGCACTCAATCCCACTATCTATGTCATTGATGAAGATATTAAACAGTACTGCTCCCAGTAGAGACCACTGAGTGACATCACTCATCACTGACCTCCATCAGTACATTGAGCTGTTGACCACTACCTTCTGGATACAACCATCCAGCCAATCCCTTATCCACCAAACAGTTTACTCATCAAATCTATGTCTCTCCAATTTAGAGAGAAGGATATTGTTGGGAGCTGTGTCAAAGGCCTTACAGAATTCCAGATAGATGACATACATAGCTCATCCCTTGTCCACTGATGTAGACACTCCTTTATAAGAGTCCAGAAGGCTGGCCAGGCAAGACTCGACCTTGGTTAAGCCACACTGGCTGTCTCCAGTCACGTCCCCCTCCTCCATGTGCCTTAGCATAGCTTCCAGGAGGCTCTTTTTCATTATCTTCCCAGGCACAGAGGGGAGGCTGACATGTTGGTGTTTCCTTTTTACCCTTTGTAAAACTGGGTGCAATGTTTCCCTTTTTCCAGTCTCCAGGGCTTCACCTAACTGCTGTGACTTTTCAAATATTGTGGAGAGTGGCTTGGCAACTACATCAGCGAACTCCTGCAGGACTCCGGGATGGATCTCATCTGGTCCCATAGATCTATGTATGTTCAGGTTCCTCAGGGGATTTCAAACCTCATCTCTTACAGTGAGAGGGATTTCACTCCCCCACTCCCTGACTGGAGGCCCATCCATTCCAGAGGTGTGGGAAGAGAGATTCGCAATGAAGATTGAGGCAAAAAGGCTGTAGAGTTCCTCAGCTTTCTCCTTGTCCATTGTTACCAGTTTGGCAGCCATGTTCACCTTGGGGTGTATGCTTTCTTTGACTTTCCTTTTCTGGCTCACAACCTGACAGAAGCCCTTCTTTGAATCCCTTGCCAAGTTCAGCTCCAAGTGACACCTTGGCCTTCCTGACCCCATCCCTACAAAACTGAGCAACATCCTCATGTTCTTCCCAGGATACCTGAACTTTGTCTTCCTAGGATACCTTCCTTGTCTGATTTCTTACACCTGGGGGTCAAGAGCTCTTGCAGTCTATGGAAAACCCACTTCAAGATCTGTCAGTTCTGTTCTGCTCCCTTGTTCCTGAGGCAGTTACCTAGGGGGTCCTCTTAACTAATTCCCTGAACAGCTGAAATTTTGATTTCCTAAATTCAGGCTCCAGACTTTACTCATCTCCTGTCCCATATGCCTCAGGGCTGTGAACTCCACCAGTGCGTGATCACACTAGAGGGCACCAATGAGATCACACATCAGCGGACTGCATAATCTCAAGAGTACTTATTTTTTCAGTGTAACACAGTTCACTGAGGTATTTCCTGCTGTAATGTGTTGTGGTAGTCAGTATTTTAAGGAATTCAAAAGAAAAGTAACAAAATGCAGTGTATGCAATGAGCAGCCGTGAAGCTCTGCAATGTCTTACTCAAGAAATACTGAGACAGGATGCACAAGCAGAAGGTATGCTTCCTCCCCTAAAGTCTTCTCCAAGCAGCTGCTGTGGAGCTATAGTAGGAGGCTTACTCTGAGATGAGACAAACCATTGGAATGTCCATGGTGACACGCAGCATACACCACCACATTGAACAATAAACTGATTCCAACACCTAAAAACAGTGAAATCAAGACATTTCTAACATAAATGAATGAACAGCAGTGCTCAAAGGGTTGCAGTAAAAGGGGCTACATCTAGCTCAATTCTAGAGCCAGTTCTGTTCAGTGTTTTTATCAACAGTCTGGATGCAGGCGTGGAAGGCACCATTAGCAAGTTTGCTGATGATACCAAACTGGGAGGTTCTGTGGACTCTCTTGAGGAGCAGGAGGCCTTGCAGGTGGATATAGATCGATGAGAGCATCGGTAAACAATTAATGGGATGAAATTTAAAAAAAACAAGTGTCAGATTCTGCACCTGGAATAGAGTAACATCAGCACAAGTACAAACTGGGAGAGGAGTGGCTGGAGAGCAGCCCTGCAGAAAGGGCTCTGGGGGTGCTGGCTGACAGCAGGCTCAGTGGGGGTCAGCAGTGTGTCCTGGCAGCCAGGGGTCAAACCCCATCCTGGGGTGCATCCAACACAGCACGACCAGCCGGTCAAAAGAGGGGATTATCCCGCAGCGTTCAGCGTTGGTGCGGCCTCACCTTGAGCACTGTGTGCAGTGATGGGCCCCACAATTCAAGAAGGGTCTGAAGGGACTCAAATGTGTCCAGAGGAGGGCAACAAAGCTGGTGAAAAGGCTGGAAGGAATGTCCTGTGAGGAGCAGCTGAGTACTCTGGATTGGTCTAGTTTGGAGAAAAGGAGGCTGAGGGGTGACCTCATTGCTCTCTACAGCTTCCTGAGGAGGGGGAGTGGAGAGGGAGGTGCTGGTCTCTTCTCCCTGGGACCCAGTGACAAGACACAGGGGAATGGCTCAAAGCTGAATTGGGGGAGGTTCAGACTGGACAGCAGGAAGCCTTTATTTCCTGAGAGGGCAATGAAACACTAGAACAGGCTTCCTAGAGAGGTGGTTGGCGCCCCAAGCCTGTCAGTGTTTAAGAGGCATTTGGACAATGTCCTTAATAACATGCTTCAACTTTTGGTCAGTCCTGAAGAGTTCAGGCGGTTGGACTACATGATCATTGTTGGTCTCTTCCAAACTAAAATATTCCAGTGTATTTGTCACATACTGGTAGTTCCCAAAGAAATGCTAATAGTCTAAAACATGCAAAAAAGAAAGATTTAAAAAACATTTTAAACTGATCTATCTCAATTCATCTTGCAACAAAAGGAGTTTACCAAAGGTATCAGTAAGAGCACAGTTAATTGAATACTGAGTGATTTTAAAACTGCCATCTGAGCTGTCTGTATCACGTTATGGTTAGTAATGGTTAATAATTGTCTTTGGTGGTTTCTATGTCTAACCAGATCTACAGAAGTATATAAAAGACCACCTTTGTATATTCTGAAAGGAGATATGAATGGAAGTTTTATTACAGATCAAGGAGTGTAAATGACAAAGGCTCAGAGTACACGTAGGTCAAATGTAATACACTTACATTTGGCGGGGGTGATTTTTTTTCCATCTGTAATATTTCACTTCACATAATTTTTAGTGACTTTGATTTAATAAAATTAGTCTACAGGATCAAGAATCCTAGAAATTACTCCAGTGGGGTCATGGCCAGAGCATGTGGCTTAAAATTCAACAGTTCAACTACTGCTGTAGATTGTTTCTTGTTAGTGCTGGTAGGCTTTCCAAAGCTCTTTGAAAATCAAGGTTTTGCACCTATATATATATCTATATTAAAAATAGAGTCCAGGCTGAATAGCAAAGTAGCAGAGGGACAGCTTATATAACAAAATTTTGTATGGTAAAGCAACCATTATGCATATTGATGTCCTTGTTCCTCTACCTTGCAAGTAACATAATATAACTAGACAATCTGGGCACATTCAACACAGATGATGAGACAGCTACCACAGAACTGGAGATGAAACGGGTGACAAAACTTGGAAAAATGATGGCAAAGGTAAGAAGGCTGTGATTAAGGGCTATGAAATCATGAATGGTACATAGAAGATGAATGGCTAAAAATTTCTTCTAGTAAAAAGACATGTAATTGCAAGGAATGAAACTAAATTATCTAGCAGAAGTCTTTACACAAACAAAAATTTCCATACAGTGAGCAATTAAATGATGGTACTGACTGACACTTAAGCACTGAAAATAAACACTGTAAACGAAATTTAATAAAGACATTAAAGAAAATAATGGGGAAAAAAAAATCAAATAAAAGCCTGTAAACACAAAGACACATTTACAAATTCCGTTCACAAGTCACCTGTTGCCTGAAGCTAGAAGGGCACATCAAAGGAAACACCACTATATTCCTGTCTGTCTTGCAAACTCTTCCTCTAAGCAGCTGCTTTTGCCCATTTGAGAGAACAGGATTCTGGGCTAGATAGGCTTTCAGATTGACTTAATACAATATAATTAGTTCAGATTTTCATATGACATTTTGTGACACAGTTTATAAAATGAACATCAACTCAATATGAGTAAGCTCCTTTCTCAAGATGAAGGAGGAAAACTAAAAATACTTAACCATATATGCATTCCTAATTAGCTCTCAGAATATGTATTTACTCATTTGAGTAATTCTAGGCAAAACAAATTACAAAAAGAAACTGGGCAACATGGCTTGCTTTAATAAAAAACAAGATTTAATTTCTTTTCTTATGAAGGTTTTCAACATTCTTTAAATTTGAGACTTAATGTGTGCCAATGAGAATTTTTTTGCTTCTTTAAGGAAATTAGTCAAGCAGAACACAGTAAACCATGCAACATGTCCTTGTGAGTTCCTCTCCAATGTCAGAATCTCTTGCATGCTTGATAACTTATGAAAAATAACAAGTGGCTCCAGCAATTGTGATTTTTCTGTTTTCTGATGTCTTGGGATATATTTTGAAAAAAAAGTGTTCTAAAATTAAAGAAGGCATTTAGATGCATTTGCTGGCATACTGTGGTAAGTCTGCTGTGAATTAATCACCATCTGTTCCACACAGAGATGCATCGTTCCTTAGGAATGATCACCAATCCCTGTCACTGCCTGTTGTCAGTCCATTTTCTATCACTGCTTATGTGATCACAGGCTTATGTATCACAGATATCCTTCAGAAAGGAAAATAGTGGTTCTTGTGCACTGCTTCAGTTCGGACATCTCTGCCTAAACTTATCTCAGAGTATTTAAAATAATGTGCAACTCTAAGGAGCTATCATATGAAGCTGTTATTACTTTAAGTATGAAGTTGTTATTAATGCATATTTTACTATACAGTTTGTGAATTGCTCATTCCTTTTTAGGATGATTAGTATTTTTAGTTGAAGATACAAAGAAAAAGTAAAGTTTAGTCACTATCTGTTTCAGTCAGTTCCTAACCTAATTTGGTTTGCTATTTTGTGAACTCTTCAATTTTATATAATATAGAGTTCATTTAGCTGAAGCCACCCAGAGCTCAGAAGCTATTTCACAGGAAATTTTGAATTTAGCCCAAATATATTGTAGCTATTTTTACATCTACTTTTTAAAAAGTTAATTTGAAAAATGTGTTCTGAACAGAGATATTAAAAACAGTATTTACCCTGTAACTTTAAATACAGCTGAAATACACTGTCAAACTTGTCACATTAATTCTGCAAATGCGCAGAATCAGGCCAAGAAGACCATACCTTTCAAACACCTTTCAAATAGAAAAGGGAACTACTGCTATAACCACACTTCACAACAGCTGGTATCCGTAGCGTACTAACTTGAGGCAGGATTCACGTTTCAAGCGTACTTTGCCACAGAGTTTTCATCCTCTAGCACAATCCTTCCACCTGGAGCAAAGGGAGGGTAGAACACAGGCCCAACCATTCTACTGTTGCAAAATTAGACAGAATCTATTATTTTGCAAAAATACAGAGTAGCGAAGTCTACAGCTAAATGGTATCCTCTTACAAAATCTGATTTGGTCATAGAAGCAGCATGGAGTGTTACACCTAAAGCAATAACTCAGGCTGTCAAGTAATATCAAGTAGATAAGGCTCCAAGTATGTGTTTGAGAGGGAGATAGCATTCCTCTCTGGAATTATGTTTATAGGCGTATAGAAACATATTCCTTATGTTACATAAAGATGCCAAACATGTTAAAAGGAGGTATCAGTCTCATTTATTTTGAGATTTAAAAAATCTAATGGAATGGTGAGAAATGTTTTACACTACCTTTGTGTCAGTAGCAACAAATTATGAAGTCTTGATCAACAGGCCAAAGTTGTAATCCAAGCCAAGAAGAAATGCCCAGATAGTGTTAAAGGAAGGACTGGCTCCTTGGAGCAAGGCAGGCATAGAATTGATTAAAAGGCTCTTCAACTGCAGAAGTTTTAAACAAATATTCTTAAGAAGAAATTACAGTAGCAATACAGCACAGCTATTTTTGCTAGATGCCCTATATCATGTATCTAACAAAAAGCCCCTGGATATGCATTTCAACAACATGTACTAATCTCAATCGAAATTATTTTCAGTGCCATTTAAGCAGATACATTGAAGCTACTGAAAACAACATTAAAATGACACACAAACTACTCATTAATGATGAAGAGACAGACCCTTATCCACCCTTAGCATTGTTAAATCGAGGACAGCACTAATGACATCTGGTTTGTCACCTTTTGGTTTGAAGTGAAGGCTAAGAATAGAAAGCTTACTATAATCAAAGCAGGGTTCAAAAGGCGAAGTATACAAAATCCCTATGCAGTACAGGGTCATGAAATTGCCATCACTGAATGAACAAAAGATGGCGTGGAAATTAAAATGGTCACAAAGAATTCCTTGTGTGGTCTCCTGTGGCCCTGTCATCCCAGATTACATACATCTGTACATGAAGAAGAGTAAAGACACAGGATGCCTATAATTTGGGCTGGAAGAAATTAAAATTATGTAACAGTTACACCAAAGACACACGGTCAGGATATAAACAAATCAAGTGGCCTCTCTACTGCAATCAAATTTCAAAGAAAATTGGCCAGATAACTACCTAACTTGAAAAGGTGTCAATCTTCTGCTTGGCTTTAGTTCTGTTAATAGAAGATAGGGTAGCGTATTTAAATTCTCTAACAGATTTTGTAGTAAACTTGGTTAGCCACATGATAAGGAACAAATTGCCATAATGAAGAAGTAAAGCAGCAGGTAAAGGGGAGGTTCTTAGTGCTGGTACTTCATGACTTATAGAAGTCCTTCCCCTTGGAAATGCTGCATCATATGGTGCCACACTACATGCTGTTGGCAATAGATCCAGGACAGCAAGCTTTCTGCTGAGACACAATACCAACATCAGATTTCTTAAGAAAACTATGTACCTCTGACTCATGAAGAGTTTAATAAGCATTTCTAAGATAACACATTAAGCTTTCAGCTTCTACTAACAAGATTTCAGCCCTTCTTCAGGTCACTTAAGATTAAATTATGTCAAGAAAAATAAGGCAGAAATGTAGCAAGAAGTAAGAAATAAGTTTTAACAATGAATGCTGCTACTAAATCATAAAAACTTTTCTAAACTGATGAAAATAGAGGTTGGAACATAACATTATATTTCACATCATATTTCGGATGTCAGAAGAAGAGATTGGAAATCTTTTGAAAAGTAACATTGTTATTATCAGTTACATTTACCTAAAGTTGATTCTTCAATGTTTCAGGAATTGAGACAAGAACAAAAAATTTGTTATGAGTTGCTGGTATTTGGAAGCTTTTGGCACATTGCACCTTTTGCCTTGAATCTGAATGTGGGGTGTTTGGTTCTTTACAATATATTCTTCTGAACTGATAAAATTTTTTTAAAAACAGCACCTCCTGTAATAAATATAACTAAGATTGTGACAAATACTTTTAAAGAGATATGCAATTAATCAGAAAAAAAGACATAAGTGTATCTGAGAAACAAAGTTTTAAATTAATAATAAAAATGCAGATCTTAACAGATGTGCAGTGACAGATTTTGGTTCACACTGGCCTTTTTATCAAAAGGCCAGCGGCAGACAGGATATCTGGAGCTAGGGCACATTAGAAGCACTGTCCTACTTGTGGTAATGAGAAAAATATCCAGTGGTTACACTTGGAGATGACAAATAGGGCTACTTTGGTTTAGATTTTTTTAAATCGTTTAGAGACTTAAGTTATTACAAAAATGCTTTTAAAGGCTACCCCTAAGACTCACTGTTTTTAAAAAGACACAAGCATCTGATTTACCTGGAACAATTACAAAAGCTGCTTAATTACTGTAGAATCTGATCCTGCCCTCCCTGTAGTGATTGTTCAAGGTCTTTATCAGTAGCATTGATATTCTTCAGTTCTGATCTGATCCTATGTCCTCGGATCAAACAGGTTCTAACCTTTTATATAAAAGAAGGGCAGCCAGATAGTATCATCTTTTTCTTACTTCAGTATATGCTGTATGTAACCATGGAACAGTCTCTCACATATTACTTACTTTGCGTGTTTCATTGTATATTACACATACAGAGGGCTTCCTTCATGAGGGGAGATGAGTGGTTGGTGTTTATTTCAGTTCCATTAAGGCATCTGACACTGTCTCCCAAAACATTCTTATAGGCAAACGGATGAAGTACAGACCAGATAAGCAGACAGAGAGATGGGTGGGAAACTGGCTGAACTGCCAGGCTCAAACAGTGCCATAAGTGGCACAAATTTAGCTGGAAACCCGCCACTTGACCCTAGGGGTCAATACCGGCACCAATACTGGAACAAGTCCACTGGGGAGCCACAAAGACAATTCAGGGCTGGAGGTGTCTGAGCACAAGGAGGCTGAGGGAGCTGGGACGGTTCAGCCTGGAGATGAGGGCAAGGAGGGGATGATGGACTAAAAAAGGTGGAGTCAGACTCTTCTCAGTGGTGCCCAGTGATAGGATGAGAGACAATAGGGAGAAACTGAAATACAGAAAATACTATTTAAACAGGGGAGAAAATGTTTTTACCGTAAGGGTGGTTGAATACCAAAATACATTGCCCAGAGAGGTTGTAGAGTGTCCATCCTTGGCAGTATTCAAAACCCAGATGGACCCAGTCCTGGTCAGCTTGATCTAGCTGATCCTGCTCTGAGTAGTGCGGTTGGACTACACAATCCCTAGATGCCACTTCCAACCTCAACTATTCAGTGATTCTATCATTTAATTCACATCATAAATTCCTCTAAACAGGCACCTTACTGTCTTGTGTATTAATAAAGCATAATGTGACAATCTACAGAAAATTCCGATGACAGATTCAATTACACTCTGAACTGATCTAGAGGCTTTCTGTCATGTTTCCCTAGTGGGACACTTGGAAAAGGAGGGTCTTCTATTTCATCTAATATGCCTTTTTTCAAAGGCTGAAGAATTATTACCATCTGCAAAACATTAACTGAATAAACACCCAATAATTTAAGACATCTGCTTTTTGTGAACAAATCTGAAAAAACAAACTGAAAGCTTTCTAATAAAATTGCTGTCTATCAGTATAATCTTGAAGAAGTCTGACAAGCTGCCCAATTCTTTCATGGCTGGTGCCTTTTAAAGCTACTCCCTGTTGTGCAGCTGTTTGCTGAAGGTCCTGAAGCCTGTTTTGTCTTGCCAGCATTACTCTCTTTGCTCACAGTTCAGAGACATGCCATGCAAAGCACAGTATTTTTATGACATTAACAATTATCATTGTTTATTATTTTATCTTGCCCAGAATGTGCTAGATACTGCTCAGAAAATGTATCACAAAAACAAATGGGCCTACCTGTGTCTCATTTATAGTCTTCATGCCTAATATGGCACATTTCCTTTTTGCTGTGTTGGTAGTACAGAAACAGCAGCTTCTTGTCTTCATGAAATCACTTCCCTTATCATCTAGAAAACTCAAGACCAGTGCAGACTTCTCCCATAAGCAACTGCCAGTTGCACATCGCGCTACAGACTGTGGCAGTTCAATAAACAGTTCTTTTGCCCCTTCCCTGTGATGGGACAAGAGAAGCAGTTGAATAGCCCATTCATTCCTCCCTCTCCAGCCCCTGGCTGATCGAAAGTTCAGCACACCTGAATTACTATGTAACCAGAGTATTGCCTTGGCCTCAGACCCGGTTCAAAAAGGTTCCACGGTCTTAACGCTGAGGTTATGTCTAATCACTACTGATTTTTTTGTTGTTGTTTTTATGAAAAGCAGAGATTCCCTATTCACTTGCATAGCAAATCTCTTCAAGCTAGTCTAGTTGGGCTTTTCTGCCATTGACAGATGACATATGGTCCTGCTCATATGTATGAAGAATAAAACATTTTTCAGCTTATTATTTTGGCTGTGATACAATCTTCTGGGCAGTTTGTCACTGACACTTTTTTCTTCTTCTCTAGAAAGTACAAGCCATTGTCCTCTTTCTCCATCTGTAAAGCTCTTTTGCGCCCACAGCCCTATCTGCTATTTTTTTTTACTGAGGTATATTCCTTCTCCTGAAATACACCTGATGCTTATAAGCAACACTGTAAAACATGCTTCACTAGACTGCCTACAGAAGCATGATAATTCAGTTTGTGAATTGCTTATCATACTGACCAACAGCATCTCAATGTTACCTTGGAATGAGGCTTACTGGCGTTAGTGTTGTTACTCTATGAGATAATGTGAATTAATAATTAGGTAATAAAAATTCCAACCATTATTATTAATACCAATAACTTTTTTTAAGCTATTCGCCTGACTACAGGGTAAAAACTGACAATATCATAGAGTAATAAATTTCAATACAGACTTTTAGTAATAAACAAATGGGATCTCCTTTGTCCTTATAATCACTGAGAAATGCTAGCTTTTACCAGAAGGTGGTGCTTATGTGCCACTAAAGAAAAACGACGACACAGTCCTCCAATTTCAGGCAAGTTTCCCACAGAAAATAAAACAATCATTCATTATTTCTGTGCATCGTTTTGAAAAGATTGACTGAACTACCAAGATAATGAACCAATACCTTTCTTCCACAGGAGCTGACTTTTCCCAGTTTTTTAAACTCATCTTTCATTACATTTAACATGCAGACTGACAGTGAAATAGGTTTTCAGTGCTATTAAGTGCTAGAGCATGCACAAAACAATGAGTATTTCCTTTTCTTTTTACAATGACAACATGTAAGGCATTTTACGTATGGATTATTTAAGTTTGTATTACTAAATACCTGACAAGAAGCTGCAGTTTAATTACTAAATATATGACAAGAAGCTGGAGTTTTGATAAATGATTTTTACTGTTTCGGGATAAGAAAACCTTTTTAAAAGCCAAAATGTGAAGATAAAACTACATTCTCAAAAATCAGCTCAAAAAGGGTTTTCTGAAATTAAACTGTGGGGTGTCTGGGTGTAACAAGAATCTTTAAAGAAACCAATTTATTTTAAACAACATATTAATTGATGCAGTATCTTTCATCCCACAGGAACACAGAAATTACTTCAGAGGCTTTGGTATCTAATATTTAGAATTTCAGAAATTTGGAAAGGTGAGGATTGTATTATCTCCTTCTGTTAACAGTTGAGCGTAAGTTCTTGAAAACTACATGTCTTCGTCTGAAACTTCACTTAGTCTGCCTTAAACTAATGATCTCATTTGCTGATTTCAAACACAGGACTGCAGGCGCAGGAGACCAGAGGTTGCTCTTCTGTTATGTCTGTACCTCCACATCTTCACTGCTAGCCCAGAGCACAGCATCTCCAGAGATACCCAAAGTATTCCGGTATCTAAAATGGCATGATGCTTAGCAGTATTACGATCACCACAGTTTTTCCTGGCTGTATGTCCTGATTCTTGCTCTGTAAGCATCAGCATTCACTGCAGACCTCTGTCTTGCTCAGATTTTCTACTGTGTATGGGCATTTAGTTGAGTTTATAGATTAGATGGTAACTCTGTGATGAATCAGGCAGATGGCTCTTCAGCTTTGGTAAGACAGCATGCGTCTGTATCTTTGCTCCAGGATGTGACCATTATTTTGTGAACATGAATTAATCTAAAGCTTAAAAAACAAAACAAAACAAAACAAATCAGAATTACAACTAAAGGGAAACGGACATTCTAGTATGGCTGAATAATTTTAGCATTCAAATTTGGATGTTCATTATACTATCTGCTTTCTTGACAGAGCCTATCGTATTCACACCATTACATATTGTCACACTACTGTGCTGAAAAGTTAGCAAAAAATCAGGACTCTGATGGGTTTTTACATTAGGATCAAGAATGGGGAAACTGAGTCAGGTACTCTCCAGACCTATTTACAGAAAAATGCAGTTGAGGTTCCATTTTCTTGAAGATACTAAAGCACAGTTAGCAACTGCCCAATCCATTACCCTGGCAAATTTTGTGTTCAGGAATATCCCTCTTCTCAGGTTCACATTTGGAATTACCTTGCTTCCAGTGCCTGTTATGAAAGTTTTACCATTAGAAGCTCCTTTGACTTGCTGCTGAGGGTGACTGGCTGCCCCTGCCCTGGGCCCCAGGAAAATCAGGACATCACATCCCCTCCATTTTCTTCACCTGCCTCAGCATGCACATCCAATGAGTGTGCATAAGAACTTTCACCCAGGGTGCTGGCAGTTTGACCGCATTTAATCCTTTACAGGGGAAAAAAAAAAAAAATCCTCAAACAACTCAAATGTGCTACCTCAGTCTGTGGTAGGGCAGAGATAGACCAGAACTGTTTTGTTTCTTATTGCCACTGTTTGCTTATCAGCTGAGTAGGCATTGATCCCATTGAGAGGAATTGGGCATCACTGAGCTGCAAAAGGAGTGAGTGTCTGCAAAACAAATAGCATTTCCAGCCCTATATTATTTGTTGTATATGCATGAGCAATGAAGGAACTTTTTTTTCAAAACTGTTTTGGTAGAAGGCCAAATGATAAAACGAATATGTAGTAGCATGAAGAAGAAAAGCTACATTGATCAGAGCTGCCCTCACTTTAGTTTGTTTCCTGGAACTAATTCTGCCTCTTTTAATAGAGCTAAAATGACTTCAAGTCTGAATTACACCTACCCAGATGGTGCTCCTTCCTTGTTAGGTAGTTCTTTTCCTTCTCTTTCATTTTTGTCTGTGGAACTCAGAAACACAGTAACTTGCACAGTCGCAACTGTGCAGAGTTTGCCCCTGTCAAATGAACAATATAAGGCTTCCTACAGAAGGAACCAGTCTCAACAGCTGCTCCAGACTTTTTGGCCTGATTTCCTGAGGAAACAAGGTTCATAAGAGATCACACTCTCTTCATACAAGTCTTTGTGACCTAAGGATTCTCCTCTGTTTAGGCTCTCCAGTGTGTCATGTAATATAAATTTCAACTGAACCTTTTCCCACAGCACAGACATTCCTAGTATTTTCTCTCATTTTCTGATGTCTGATAAGGGCTGAGCTGAAAGCATAACCTCAGCATGATTCAGTTAAACAGTTGCTCAACTAGTGCATGCTGGAAACCAGGCTTCACTAGGTGCAGTGCTCACTGAAGTGCTTCTTGTTCCGCAGAGTCACTCCAGTATCTCTGGCAGGGATGTAGAACTGCCTGCCCTACCACCCTTCCACTTGGTGCCTGAAAACCCTTCCATAATAGGCTTCAGAACAGATTTCGTCCCTGGAGTTTCCCAGGAGGGGTGGCCTGGATGGTCACTGCCCTTCCCTTACAGCTACTTGAACTACCAGCATAATGGAATTCTATCATTCGTTCCCCTTTAAAAACTTAGACTCTCAAAAATGCAGTTTTTATTCAGAGCTTCTAAAGGTAGCTTCTGCTCATCCACAATTCAGCCAGCAGAGCTGAAACATCTGGCCAAGAGGCTGGCATACGGCATTGTGGGACTGTTATTGCAGGATTCTAAATGCAACAAGAGCAAAGGCATGTCTATACTGGATGTGGAGTTACTCAGCCCACACAGAGATGAGGACTTGCTGTCTTATATATAAAGGCATAATGGGGTCCTTTCTAAGGACAGATCTGAACCAGAGATCTTGATTTTCACAAGTGTACAGACAGACTTCTGACTAAAACAAAATCACAACCTCACCCTTAAATAAAAACCAGTTTTACAAATAAGGGCTTTTCCATTCTAACGTACACTCAGTAGACAAAATAGATTAAAACATAAATATGCACTATGTTTTTTCTTCAATTGTAAATCTTTTGCAAGATTCTTTCATCACTATTCATAGGCTTGATAGTGCTTATACATCTGTGCAGCAGCAGCATGATTGTTACAAGACTACCTTGTGTTGGACAGCTCTGGATCCCAGTTTGACAAACACATTCTTCATATATTTACATGGTGTTTTACATATTTCTGACTGACTTTTGACTTCTAGTAACACTGTGTTTGCTTAGTACTCTTATGTTCTTTTTCATCTTCAAGCACTCTGCATACATTAGCTAAAATAATCCTCTTAATTAATCACTTCAGTACTCCTTTTTATTCCTCTTCTACCCCATCCCCAGATGTTAAGGACCAAGCTGAAGAGTTGTTTCTACAGCATTAACTCCATGTCTTAAAGAAACCAGGACAAATCTCACCAACATGCATGTAAAACAGTTGGTTCTACCACAGAAACATTTGAGGCTTTTTATGAAGGCAGTGGAAATTCACAGTACACTGAAAGGAATTGTACTGCATACAAAATAATGAAAGAGGTTTTTTTTTTACAATGTTGTGATTGTAAAAGAGTTAGAAGAATTATAAAAAAACTTCTAAGGAAAAGCCTAATACTTAGGAAACACTGGTGACATGCACAAAAATATTAAAGCTTTCTTTTAAAAGATCACCGTGGTATGTGCGTCTTTTACACACTACTTCAGTATTGACAAACACTACATATTGAAGAAATAGGTTCATTCTCTGACCCAATATATAAGATGTTTTCTGCAGAGGTAACACAGATGAACATGGAGTTAAAAGAGAGAAAGTACTGGTTAATCGGGACAGGCAAAGTTACAGGCTTTTCTGAAATTATAACTTGAGCTCAAACAAAATAGATTAACCACTTAAAAGCAAACAAGGTTTGATGGAGGAGACTTCTTTGAGGAGAAGAGGATTTTCAGAGAAGTCATGTGCTTGGGGAGAAAATGAAAAAAAGCTAATTTTAAGAAAAGTTTGAAAGCTGAGAAGAGAAAACCTGCATATTCTAATAATGTTGAGTGCTGTCAGTGGGAATGTTAATTTCCTTTTGGTTATAAAATTTGGGTCAGACTGGAAAATAAAGTGCCTGAATTTTAAGGACTGATTGAACCTTTAGAATATTTCCCGCAGTTATACTGTCCCTGTAATTCTTTATTGAACTTTATCCTGAATAATCTCACATGCGTGCGTTGCATTCTAAGTCATTAAGGGTTTTTTTTTTTCCACCTTGTTTTGAATGGACCAAGGACCTGCTCCAATAGAGCAACTGTGGTACTCTAAATCAGTAGTTCTCAAACTATTGTTTGCCATCATCCACAGAAGCCTGGCTTGTCACATGGTGCTGGCTGCAATCTTGTAAACAGAAATAAAAGACACTAAAAAGATGTATTAAATACTTTCCCATGACACAGCCTCAGCAAATAAAACTGAAGTGACCATGCAGTACTCTAAGAGAATTGGGAGTGTTCTTTAACAAATCTTGGATGCTGGATGTGATTTTGTGCACTTGTAATCATTCAGAAGTCTTCCACTGCTTCCCTTGAGTATCAGAACTCCTTACCACAGAATAAGCTGTTATGAAGATAACAGCAAAGAGCAGTGAAACCAAAGAGAGGAAGGCAAAATAAAAACAATAAACTTCAGGAAGGTAGATTCCAGTTAATTCAAAGAAATGTTAGTTAAGAATTTATGGCAGGCAAGTTCATGGGGAAATGGAGTTAAAGAGACCTGGCAATTCCTCAAAGAAATGGTATTGAGGCAAGTACAAACTGGCCCAATGCAGAGGAAGGATGGAAAACGTAGAATGAGACCAATCTGGCTAAGTCATGAGCTTGTTATTAGCCTCAAACACAGGAAGAGAGCACAGAGAAAGTGGAAATTAGGTTAGACTGCTAGGGACAAGTATTTTTTCAGAAGACACAAAACTCAGGCCAAGGTACAAATAGCTGCAATTAACAAGGAAGACCAAGAGTAAGATGAAAGAAATATGTAAGTAATAATTACATTAGTAAAAGAAGAGAAAGGATAATAGAGATTTGCTCCATAGGAAAGATAAAAGTTACAGGGCTTCAGAACTCACTAAAGAGATAATTTGTGAACAGTGTGAATACACAATTCATTGCGTGATAAAACATGTAACAT
>JAVFHW010078744.1:0-20948 GCA_032159205.1 Eurystomus glaucurus suahelicus | reverse complement strand
AACAGCTGCAGCAAAACACCTAGTCAAGTGGCTTACCTGTACAAAAACCCCCACATCTTAAAGATGAAGGATAGCCCCCCTCCCCCCCCCCCCCCACAATTGAGACATTGTGTCTCAATGTGCAAATCCTTTTGCATACTTAGTTGGGAATAAGTTTTACTGTTACAGGCATGCATAGAAGTGCTGCAAGAAAGTAGAAGTAATCAACCAACTGTACAAATACCATATATGGAACACTTGGCTATGGAGGAATGAAGGGCAAATGGTGGGATGAATGTAACTCAGGATTGACTTGCTGTTACAGAAAATGCAAAGCTCAGGCTAGGTTATATAAACAGAATATGTACTACAACACAGGTGAAGTAATCTGTCTAGTCCGATCAGCACTGATAACACCAGAGGGTAATCAGAACAGAGTATCCAGTCTGGGGCACTTCCCTTCAATACCTTTCATGCACTGGGCAGACTTTTAACAGAAAGCAACAGGATTTCCAGACATTTAGAAAACATGACCTAACTAAAACATAACCAAAAGAAGACTGAAGCGAAATGCGATAATAGTCAAGAATATAAAAGTTATTGTAAAGAGAATGTTTTTCTGTACATGTGCATGTGACTGCCATCATCCCATTTTCCTCTGTACTTATGCAGTATAATTCCCAAATCTTAGCCACATTCCTATGGTTCTCATCAGGCATTAAAAGGTGTTGTAGAAGACAAATTAAAGTTGTGTTTATGCTTTTGTTACTGCAATGAAAATACCACACTACACACTATTCATACCTTCATACTCAGCTCCAACACAGAACTGTCATGTTCCTCAGCTCAAAGTGTAATACATATATAGATATTGCTCTTACATTCTTTATATTTATTTCATGCTTCTTCTAATACTAAGCACTTTCACTTTAAGGCAACACATTACCCAAAACTTAGTAATGCTCTTCTTTCTAGCTTCTTTACATGCTCCTCTTTACACAGTAGCCACCAAAAATGTCATCTATGTACTTCTAATAACCTCTCTTACACTTACATGGAAAGCTGTCTTGAAACATCTCTGCAGAAAATAAGAGTGCTGGTTTCCTGATTACTCTGCAAGATCCTCTTTCACAATTATGCCTGTGCAACTGAAACAGAAGTGAAAAATGAGAAAAGTTCACAGCATATCAGCTATGAAAATTCTCACACTTAAATTTCACCTTGGAATCTTACTGATTGTGATAACGAAAAATTTGTGGCTATCTCAATTTATAGGTTTTTTGAAATCAGGTTTATCTACTGGCCAAAGACATTGAACACTCAGGTTTCATGCAAATATAAAGTGTGTTACAGTACGAGATGAGCTGTTTTTACAGAACACTTTTCTTTAGCCCTTCTCAAGGTGTTTTACAAAGCATTAAAACAGCTGCAGCAAAACACCTAGTCAAGTGGCTTACCTGTACAAAAACCCCCACATCTTAAAGATGAAGGATAGCCCCCCTCCCCCCCCCCCCCCACAATTGAGACATTGTGTCTCAATGTGCAAATCCTTTTGCATACTTAGTTGGGAATAAGTTTTACTGTTAGGTTTTGGGTTTTTTTCACAAGGGGAGAGAAATCCAGATCTCAGAGACATCACTCTTGCCACCATGAGCACTGAATTGCTTTTCTTTCCAAAGCAGCTAAATTGACAAAGAGTCATCAATCCATTACACAGAGGATGCACAAAAATAAAATTCTTGGAAAGAAACTAAGATTTGAAATACTATGGTCAGAAATGGTTCCTATTTCATAAAATCAGCTAGAAAAGTAATACATAATAACTCAAACTGTGTTTTGCCCACTCAGGCTAAAATCTTTCCTCCTTAAAATGCTAGCCCTAGAATCTGAAACAGATTTGGAAACTGTTTAGAAGAAATGGTGGGTTTTTTTTTTTTGAACTGTTGCTCATTTATTCTCCTGATAAGAAACAAAATTTTCAGAACTTTTCTGCCACCACATTTTGAAGGGTTAGTTAACAGATATCCAACAGGATGCTACAGAAGAATTTGAAAATTCAATTATTACATAAAATACTACTTTTTCTGATGTCACCAGCAGATAGTAAAATTTCATCCTCTCACAACATATAAGTGCAAGAGCACATATAAAGGCAGGTACGCAGGGGTGCAATTACATAGGTACAAAAGCATGATAGAGCCCTGTTTATTGCATAAGTGCATACTGTTGTGTTCTTGAGGACAAGAGGCTTTACAGGCTTAAAGATGACACCTAAACAACAAGCTAGTGGGTTAGATGCAGTAGTTCCGTATTTAGGAAACAGCTGTGAAAACTTGATTAATGTTGCAAAAATCAAGTACTGAAGAATTATGAAATCCTTGCTGCAACCTTAGCTTTTACAGTTTCACAGTATTTTACACTGAATATCCTCATAGATATCCTGCTCCAACATTTTGCATTTTCCTGACCCAAAAAGTTTTTGAGTTTTTGTAGCTTCTTCTAGTGTTATTTTGGCAACACCTAAGCTGACACTATATCAAGAAGTTCCAGCCTAAGACACTTAAAGTTGGGAAAAATTCTAAGCATTGAAAAAGAAGATTTATAAAGTTTTAACAGAAATATTAGATAAATTTATATGTAACATACACACAACTGCAGGTATGGCCAGACATACACAACTTTTCCAGATTGGCAAAAATAGTAGAGAAACTTTGTGCCATCTGGCAGTTACAATAATACTAAGATAGGTAAAAGTATAATTTTTAATTTAAAAAACATTCATGAAGTATCCCTAAGATAAACTTGTTCTGTAGGTAACATCCAGGCAACTCGATTTTTATGGTACCACTTAAGTTCTAATTGGATATGATATAATATATTTTTTTTAAGGTTTAGACTAGTGGTACTTTTATTGCTGAGCGATCTGTGTAATGCAGTGTTCACATTTTTTGTGAGGGATTGTACTGTCTTTTCTTCTTCATTTCTTTGTGCTTCCTTTCTCAGAGTGCTGTTCTGTCTTTGATAGTGAATCACTGGCAAGTACCCTAGCAATGCTACATCTTGCAATTAATTGAAGGCTTTTGCTGTCTCCCTTGTTTTGGGAGTCTCTAATTTGCATTTGGTGCAAAAAAGATGGCAGTTAGTGTATGCTAAACTGATTTTTTTAAAGACACATTTACAGATTGCCTAAGAAAAAGGTAAAATCACATACCTACTACTAAGCAGGTCATGATAAAATAAGATCTCATTATCCTTCAGACATGAGAACAAGCTGTAGCCATTTCTAGTCAACGGTAATTGAAGAGAATAGCAGGGCTCATTTGAAGTTTAATCCAGGAGGATCAGTAACAGCACTAGTTCCAGTGTGCCGGTCATATTTCTGTCCTCAGAGTGACCCTGCAGGGCTCCTATTCCCTGTCTCAACATCAATGCAGGCAGTCCCCTGAGGATGGACACTCCCTAATCCACCTTCAGGAGGTTAGAAGGATTAAATAATAGATGTAAGATTTATTTACAGGTAACTGGGATGCTGCAGTGTTACATTTCTGTGCCATATGGTTCAAAAGGTCTTGCAAAACACCAGATGATAAGGCTGGCAATGAAAGGAGCAATTTAAGTAATTTATCTAAAAAGGAAGGAAATAGTTTTTTGGAGGTCAAATCACAGTTCCTGCAAAAATCAATTGATTCTGTGAGACCAGCTGTTCACTCTGGTAAGGTAACTTTCATTCTTTGCAAAGGTAGCTCTAGTGTACATTTACAGATTGAATAAGCAATATCAAAGTTTATATTCTATTATTTAGAGTTTTCCATCTTTTTGGTGAATGAATACACATATTATTTGTTTAGACCTCAAGTCTTAATTTACCCACTAAGCACATTTTTGAAGAAAATATTTCCTTTTATCAGTAGAATTCTTATATACAAATATTTCTCTTCAATTGTACTCATCACACCACAACAGGCACAGCAAGTCTCTGAGCTGAAAATAACTGAGTGATGGCTTTCATTTATGGACACTGTTAGAAACAAGAGCTTGATGGACACTTTTGATATGGCCAAGAATGGCCATTCACATATTCTGATGTGATGATCCTTCCTGTTCAGAAACAAAGAAAACTGATGGGATTAGGTGCAGTTTAGCAGATGGAAACAGCATTGCAATGTGCTAATCTTTGATTCAGCTCAGATATTTGATGCTAACAGCCTTAGCTGTGTTAATTTACACTGCTCTCAAATCCTTATATATCTAGGAATCTTAAATCAACTCATGACATCATAAAAACAGAGGTCCAGTTAGTGATTGCTTCTGTAATTCCACGTGTCAAACCTGACTTGCTATAGGAACATGAGTTCATGTCTGTCTACAAAACTTACAAGTAAAAAAATCTATACTGCACAGAGCAGTGTTGGTTTATTATCTCTGCTCCTTGTGATATCTTTAGTAACATACTTCTGCTACACAACTGAGCATAAGGTAGAGAAAGAGCTGTAATTAAAGAAGGGAGCTACACAAATTAATCCTAAGTAAAAAGATCTGAAAAATTCCCAAATGCATGGCTTACATACACACCTTTTTCTAAAAAGACTTCTAAGATACTTCTGCATTCATCTACATGGTCATTGGAATAAAGTTAAGATGCATCTGTAGACATACAAAGCTATCTGCAATAACATACTAAACCCTGTCTGAATCAGAAATGTTTAATAAAAGTAAATTAAAGAGCATAACACTGAAAACAGAAGAGTACTGGAAGCTTTAGAAAGTTAAGTATTGTGAAAGGAATATAGCCTGGATTATTGGTGGGTTTAGGGAAACATTTTCCAGTGCAAAACCAGCATAGTCTACCATCTGCTGACAGGCATGCCTAAAACTTCCAGCCCACAAGCAATAAGAGGAAATGTCTGAAGGGTCCTACAGTAGCACCGATCCCAAGTCTTTGTTTGTCTTGCATCACTAGTATGAGACTTTGGTCATTTGTTTGAATGATGTATTTGAATTGCTTTTATTGCAAGCATTTGCTGCCCCCAAGAGTTGACAGCTTAGTTCCCATGGTGCTGTGTACTTTCTTCAAAGATGTTTCATACATGCACTATCACATGTTTCTGTGGTTGCTATATCAATGGAAGTACTTGCCTTTTACAAAATTGCAGAGTGAAAAACAGGGATATAATATATGAAGACTAAACAGAGGAGTTTTAAGTTAAAAATCAGTGGACTGTACTTTCTGTTTCATATTAACATGAAACTGAAGTAATATAATCAAAATAACCCCTTTATCTAGACAACAAAAGCTCTGGCTATTTGATTTGTGCGTTATTTGCAGAAATGTGTACTTGAATGTGTACAGTTGTTAAAAGTGTGTCAATAAATGATCAGAAAACAAGAAGCTAATTATTTCTGCATTTCCCTGTACAATATACTCACCTCATTACTTCCTAATGCATATCTTTATTAATGTTTGCACTGAACTGGCTATTTGTGTGCAAAGCTAGAACAGAAAGCAACCTACTTTGTATTACTGTACTACAAAACTAGTATTTTAAAGGTTAAACGCCCCCTCAGGTAAAAAGGGGAACAGATTGCCCATTATCAAACGTTATTAAACTACAGAGAAAAAGAACCAACTGGCATAATAAATTTCGCAAGAAATCCAAATATCAAAGGCAGCAAGGAAACAAAGGACAGGGACATACTGACAAAACAGAAGTATAAACGCAAAATAACAAACCAAGACCTATTTGGGGAAAACAAAAGCTAATCCACTGTGGAAGTGATTTGGCATCTGACACAAATTGTTATATACCTTCTATACAAACACACAGAAGCACATGTAAGCATAGTCCTATACATACTAAGTATAAATGCAGCATATACCTAAAGCGGAATGAGAAGAAGTGGCAACACGGCCAAATCAGATAACAGATAAGAAATAAGCTCTGAGTGTGCAATGAGATATGGCTAAAAACCCAATAATTTCTAAAATGCTTATACCCAAGTAAGCTGACATTAAGCAAAAAAAGGACGATCCACACTTTGTACGGTTCTATTGTAGCCATGCCAATAATGCTAGATTCAGCACATTTGTCTGAGCAGCACATTAAATCCTTTTTCATCTGTTGGAAACAGCTTTTTCCAAACGTTAAGCTCCGGCAAATGTTTTCAGTGATCTAGAAATCCATTACCTTACACTTCACACTATCACATTTCTATTACTCTGGTCTCAAGGCCATTCAAACCTTTCAGTATGACCATAATTAACAGCAGGTGCCTTCCAATCTTATGGCAGCACATTCAGGCATTATAGAGGTTCTGGCCTTGAGTTTACGGCCTAAAATTATTATGTAAAAGATAAAATAAACTATGTGAGAAACTAGGTGAAAACTAAGACAATTGAGTCTATGTGAGTTAAGTGTAGTATCATGCATCACGTCTGTAACTAAGCTAAAAGATGACCACAAATCACCAGTTTCCGGCCAATCCCTAAAGTACAAAACTGTGTTTTGTGGGCAGGAATAAAGCTAAGCCAACCAGTCCCTAACACCATCACTGACATTACAAACTTGTTATTTTTCTCTTCCTCTCAATAATGTCAATAGCAACAATTTTATGTGCAGTAAACCTTTGTCACATGTAAGCATTATCTTGCACTGTTTACATATCACAAATATTTTTACTGCTCATTTAAATAGTAATGGGAACGTTGCTACTAGTAGTAGTTCTAGAAGTTATTTAGCCCGTGATAATATAAAGCTGTCTGGTAAGAAGAATTACTACTTTCCTTATGTGTTTTTCTCTGGCATTTATTAATATAACATCTAAGCTGTTCATTCTTGTTAATTTGACATTTACAAAGCTCATGTGAAATGAAGGGGGGATATATCACTTTACAGATACAATAAAGTGGTTGAGTAGATACTTACTAATTCTAGGGAATGTCTCAAGTGTGCACTATTTCCTAGGCTTTCCTTGAAAGCAAATGAGAAACAACAACTAAAAAACAAAAAGTGTGCAAGTTTTCTCATCGGATTTTCTCTTTTTTTTCCATTCCTCCTTTTTTTTTTTTTTTTCTTAGTTTGTTCTTTGCTCTTTTATGTTTTTTAAACCAAGAGTACAAGAATTTTAGACTTAAGGCACAACAACTGTACTAAAGGAGTAATTCATGTCATTAGCAGTTGCTGTCCTTAATAAGGTCCTGAGAGGTACCAAGACAAACTGCTGCTTGGCCAGATGCATAGGTACTTGTTGAGAATGGAACACTGAAACACAGGAAGGCTAGGCATGAATGTTCTTTAATGTACTCTTTTCTCATCTTCTGTTTTCTCCATACTGTGTTATGCTAAAAGGTGAAACTGTGAAGAATGTGTTGACATTCATAAGTCTTCCAAAAAGTATTAATCAACTGATATTGCACCTACCTAAAGATACACCGAAATCTTCTTAGTTTCAATCTCATTCCCCTTGCCTATCCAGTCTACCACAAATTGGATGGGGTTATCTTTTGTTCTGCCCTTTTCTTTTTCTCCATGTTTTTACTTAGGGTCCCTAAGTATACAATGCTAAAAACAGAAATTGAATAAATTCACCCCCTTTGTTTACCATTCACTTTACCATTACCAGCAAAATTCCCAAGTGTTAGTCAGATCTCATTGCCTTTTCAGACCTTATAATCTGTCTTTTTGTTCCAGTCATCCATCTTGCTTCCATACTCTTGGAATCTTGTCAGATTTCTTTCCCTTGACTTGCAGCCCAAATACCCACCATTGCCCATACATTTGATCAGCTGTTTTTGGACATCCATCAATTCGCTCTGTGAACTCAGTTCCACAAAATGCACTGAACAAACTGTCACAAAAAGGGAGACTTTCTCAATGACTGCACTTTATTCTCCTCCCCTCTGTGCTGTGGGCTACATCCTCCTTCCACTTACTTCATGTTCGAATTGGCACTTGGTAGACTCCTTGAATGGCCACTTTAGTCTCCTAATGTTGTGTAAGACAAAGCTTTTTTTTTTTTTTGGCCTAGAAAAAACTGGGTAGGTTTCTGCTGAATGTAGTGGACTAAGGTAGCTACAGGTAGCATTATCAGTGTTAAGGCAAAGAATAGTATAATGTAGCTAATGTAAGAAGGCAAGGGGAAAGAGCAGGAAGGGGGTTGGGTGGGATCAAGGGATGTGGCACAGATGACCTCTGTCTTGCTTTGCTTATTCTCACAAGGAACTGCAGCCTAAATCTTGCTTGTATCTGTCTACCTCAACATTTTCTAGACTTATTTTTTACCAGGTTCCTACCCATAATGTTATGTCATGTGTGCATCTGCCCCTGCCACCCTCCATTTGGTACTCCATTGGCCCTTGCAAGTCAATAGTCATCTCCCCATGCTACTCCTGCCTCAATCCTTGTTTCCATTGCACCCTGGTCAAGTGTCTCCTGGCCCTGCACTGTCTGCACAACTGAGTGCAGGAGAGACCCCACTGCTTCCAGCGTTTGGTTGCCTGTACTGAGCTGACCCACAAGCAGCTGAATCTAACTATGCCAAGAGAGGTTTTGTGCCTTGAATCCTACACAGCACGCAGCGCTCTGTTTTTGGAGTGACTTTACAGGCTTGCAAGCATTGAAAACAGAGAGAGGCCATCTCCATCAATCTTTAGATTAAGGTGCTGAACTCTTTAGAAGTCTTGGAGCATATTCCAAGTGAGATAATTCAGAGCATATCTTGGCTATGCGTGGGTGGACCTCCATGGGAATAGCTGTAAGCACACTCTGCCAAACTGCAAATACCACACTGAAGAGATGGCAGGGCTTTTCAAAGAGAAGGTTGATAAATATCTTTTTAATTTGAAAGAGAAAAGGTTTTTTCCAACTGAATGGCAGCACTACATACAAAAGCATTCCTCCAAATATTCAATTTATGACAGACATTTTGTCTGAGATGTGAGTAAAAGCTTGAAAAAAGTTATAAGCATGTCAGTCAGCTTGCTTAAAAGAAAGTGCTACCAGCCCTACCTATAATTATATACATTATACATTACAGTATACATTATATGTATACAGTATATGTATACATACAGTATACATTAGAGCTACAGGGTTGTGTATTTTCATACTAGCTTATACAAGTTACAGCCTACTTCTTGCAAGTTCAAGGAAGTGGGTCTCATGGAATTATCTGATAGGAGAAAATAATTCCGTAGGAATTAGTTTAGGCAGTGCATTCATACAAATTAAAAAAAAAAAAACAACAGCAACCACAATGTTTTAAGAAATACTCAAATTCGCAGTAGAAGTCAAGATTATCCACATTTGTAATGGGACAATATTACATAAATCTGTGCAGACGAACAGGGAGTTTTCATAACTGTGAAATTATGAAAGGCTTGAAATGCAAGGACAAGAACTGTAGATGACGGGCAGAAGTTAGCTAATGATGTTATTCCAAAAGGCAAATAATGTGGTCAGACAGTGGACTAGAAAGATTTCATTAATTGCTGTGAAAGCTGTAAAGGGTTATAGTGTAGATATTCAAAAGGCTTATTTTACTACTAAAGAAATCCAGCTTAAAGCAATTTATATAGCATATTAAGACATTAAGGACTTTACATTTAGACCTCCATAAGACCAGAACTTCCTCCAGTTTTTAACAGCTGACATTCAATATGATCTGGAAAACCCGCCTAGCTGTGTGAAAGGTCAGTCTCATTTGGCCTTGTTGCTAATAAAGTTTGTTCATACTTAAAGATTGAATTTGTGGAAACTGGACACCAATGACAGTAGTTTTTGTATAGGCATAAATGAAGGGAAGATTCCACTGACAGGTCTCTAAAGCTTTGGATGACACAAATGGAAGCAAAGTAAGGGAAGGCCAATATTGGCTGATTTTGAAAATCTTTGCCAAATTGTTTTCACTCCTGGAATTTTTTTTTCTTTTACCAGTCTGGGAGAGCTTTGTACATCTGTGGAACTGAGTGAACAAGTGATCCTTTGGATCACTGGACAAACAGAAAGCAGACCATTTTGGATGGATCAAAATTATATGTTTGCTAAATTAAAATGTTACCCCTTGCTTTCAGGTATTTTACCTTTCTTCAATTAAATGTAGAAAAGTAAGGGCTTTCAAAACAATTACAAAAACATGAAATACACTTATAAAAATCTGTATTTTGTTTTCAAAATCACAGAAATTACTTCCTGAGAGGGACAAGTTTCACCTGAGATCACTTTTTCAGATTATACTTTATTTTCTAATTTTCCCTTACCTCTATCCATTTGTTTATTTATTATTTAAGTCTTGGTTAAGCTAATAGATAGTTATTTCAAAATGTACGTATTTAAATGAATTCTATTCAGAAAAATGTTAAGCAGTAATTTGTTCTGCAGCTTTGAGAACTTTGTTCACCTGTAAGCAGTGATAAAAGTAGTAGATATGTATAAATGTAGTAGTCCAAATCGGCAAAAAAACTCCAACAAAATATCCAAAGATTACAAATTACTGTTAAAACCCTTGTTACATTGATTACCTTTGTTCTGCATATCCCTAAAGAAATGTATGCTGAATGAAGAAGGCTAACCAAAATCAATAGAAGTATGCATCGGTTCTGAAAAGTAGCCGGCAACATATGGCTGAACTAGGCTTTTTCATGACAAAACCGAAATCTCTATTCTTGTAATGCTGCTGGTCATGAACATGATCAAAAAAATGAAATGTGATCTTAGCTAGTCCAATCTTTTTCCTGTGAAAGTGATAGAAGTATTCATGTACACTATACTTCATTAACAGATAAAATATCCATTGTGGCCAGGGTATAAACACTTTCTAGATTCTTTTGAAGTCCTATTTAAAAAAAAAAAAAAAACAAATGTGATGGAATGAGACAGTTCTAATGTTGGGGTTTTTTATTATTTTTTAAACAGATTTTATAAGAAGTCTCATTTTGTTGAATGTGGTAAGATCAAACTACAACATGCAATTCCTTGCTCACAAGTCTAAGATTGTCTTTCCAGACAGCATGCAGAAAAAAAAAAAATTAAGCTCTTTGCTTGCTTGTATCACATTATGTGTATGTTTCTACCATCCCTCTGCTCTTTAGATAATTTTGGAACATACACACACCTTTGTCCTCATCTCTCTTTCATAGATATTGTACAAGACACAGCAAGTATCCTAAATCTCCAACAGTGATCTACAAACAACTTAGCCTTTAGCTACTAAAAGGGCACTCAGTAATCATCCTTTGTCTGCCCAAAAAATAGCTCATGTTGCAAGGCTCAGCATCACTAAGAAACAGCGAAGGAAGCTGGAGGCTGTATCATATGTTAGCAGCATTTCTGCTTCAAAAGTTCTGCCAAACTTTTATTTCCTAGCTGGGGAAACCAAGTGGCCTTGTTTGCAGATGAATCCAAAGCATTCTGCAGGTTTTTGTATTTAGATGATGTCTCACTCTGTTTTAGCCATCAGTCAAAGAACAATAAATGTACTTGTTTCCACTTTTTTGACTGAGTGGGTGGCAGCTAATATATCTATTCATCTTGAGTAAGGTCTGAATCTTCCCTTACAAAGTTCCACTTATGAGCAACTATTCAGCATCTAGCAGAACGTATTTTTTCACTAATGAGCTACAAGCAAAATCACATCTGCCTATGTGACTGTGTTGTAAAAGTCATGGGAAATACCTAATACCTCACAGAAATGCAGACTTAAGCCGATCTAAGTAATTACATTGCTTGCCCAGCCAAAAGAACTTGCTGCAAGATAAGGGAGACCCAGATGGGCACAGAACATCTGGGCAGAAAACAAGTGACCACTGAAACAGAAGCACCAGTCTGTTCAGGATTGTTTGAGACCACACAGAACTGACATCATGGAGACTAGATGGGCCCAGATACCAGAGCATGTTCAGCTGCAGACATGTTGTTTACTGTTAACAAGTGCCACAACTTGCCTGTTGTGCAACAGCCATGGCATAGCCCGGGAGAGAAGCTGGGCTGGTCAGCATAATGGTTTCTCACATGACTTCCCTGTCCTTCAGCAGGGCACAGTGTGATTGAGAAGAAAAATCCAGGTGGGCCAGCACTGTGGTCCCAGCTAGCAGTGCACATGAGGGAACGGGGCTGCAGTGTCCCCCTGCCACCATTAGCCTTCAGGTGCTCTGGGAGCCTTTCAGAGGTCTCTGCTGAGTCCCCTCAGCAGCTGCAGAATGCCTGGTTCTGACTGGTTCAAATTCCCACATTGCCTCCGGATTGGCTGTTGCCATTGTCATGGCCTGCTCTTCTGCAAGGTTCTCCACGTTGGCAAGGTCTCAGCTGCGGGCAGCCTAGTTAGGGCAATTTGAGTGATTGTGGGAGGACTAGGATTTGTACTTTCTTGCTCAAAAGCTTTATTTAAGGAGTGTGGACCGTCTGCGACACAGAGGGTACCTTCACAGGTTTGGGTTATTTTAGCAAATTACTGCCCATTGTCTGACCCATGGTGACTGACCACTACATTACAAACTATTTTATAACTGGCTTAAAAATGTTTGCCACAATTTAAAAAAACAGAATAATTGCATTAAGGTATGCAGTGTGTTATGGCTGAGGTGGCCTGAGATCCACCTGAACACTCACCCACCTCAACATTTTTTTCCATATTTGAGTCACATTCAATAATGCAGTTTTTAGATAATAATCAGTATTTAACACAGATTATGCACAGCTTTATTTTCAGCTGTAGAAAATAAAACATACACAGTCTGAACTGTATTCATGCTTTTCAGTTGCTTTATTGCTGTACAACATGTGAAGATCTTTCAAAGCAAACTGAAAAACAGTGGGTAATAAATTGCAGTTCCTGCCATAGGAAGGTGAACAGAAAGCTCTCGGACCAAGACTCAAAGCCAGACATTGTACTTCCTGTCTTTTAGATCTTCTAACATGTAAATCGACCATTACAAAGAGGATTAACTACTAGAAGTGTACAACTGAAGCCCAACATTCAGCCCTGCTCTTTATTCACCGTCAGAGCAGATCAGTTGTCCAGAATCCTAATGCTCAGCTCTGCAGTTGGGGTTTATATGATCTGCATACTAAGCACAAGCCACCATTGTTTTCTGGATTTAATTTATTGGTGGCCTTAACAACTGGCTATTTTATTGCTAATTGTACTTTAAATTGCTAGTACAAAATCAAACAGCAATTGGGACTCTAAACATGCACTTTCATGAAGTACGGTTATTTTTAAAAACTGTTTATTTTATCAGAGAATTAGATTTATGCTCAGAACCTTCAGGCTTTCTCACAGAAAATTACCTTGTGGTATTTTAGTTATTTTAATGGCTTAAGTTTATCATTGTTTTCTTAGGAAAGCTTTATAGTATGTACTAGAAATTGGATGATGGTGTAAGAAAGTGTTTTCAAAAGTTGCAATAATTTAATCGCAGGCATATCTGTGTCAGTGAAAAATGAAGCCTCAGGCATTTGAGAATCTACTCTCTTAGCACATTTTGCAAAAACAGACACAAGTATTCTGACAAATTCCATTTCTGAAAGTCTTATCTACCAAAAGACACCATATGGCTTCAGTTTGCAATTTAAAGTATATCTTTTACTGGTGGCTGTGGAACAGAGCTGAGGGCTGTTAGGGCACATGGTGTCCACCATGCCTGACTACAGAGCTAGATATTACTCTGTTATAGATTCGTTTGTATCTTCTTGTAATTTCGCTTGGAGGAAGTGAATTTAAATTGTATGGCTTGCCAGATATTTTGGGGTCTATCTTGCTGAAAGACACCTTGAAATAATAATAGCTAGCTTCAGTCCCTAGAGCTCAGAGCATTTTACAGACCTAGAAAGAGATGCCTCTTATTAGCTTATTTTTTTATTATTTAAAAAGGTTTAAAGATCGTAAGTAGCTTATCCTGGGTCACACTAAGCACCTCTTGCAAAGCTGGAAGCAGACACTCAGCCTCTCATTTCTATCCTCTAGTCTAATAAAAAGACCATCATTTTTCAGTAAAAACGGAGGGTCATCTTGACCTACACAAAATACGGTGGTTGGCACATAACTCAGAAACCAAGATCCATTCTACAGAGTGCAAGACTGCATGCCTCCTGTCCAGGTCCTGGCTTCCTTTTTCCATGTCAAAATATTGTCTAGGCAGTTTTTAGAGTTTTCATATTTCTCTATGTTTACCAGATGTGCCCACGATTAAAGTATAATTTCTGATATTATTAAAGATCTACTTTATGTACAGACATTCTTATGCTGGTATCTAGAGCTCAACTAAGTTGTAAACACCAACCTATGATTCTTTCCCATATGTTTGAAGTGTATTGTGTGTAAATAGAAATGAGGAAAAAACTCTGGAACAGGGATACGGTGATTCAACCTGCTAAGACTGAAAAATATATTTATTTTATGAGCACTTAATTTTAAAGGTCATATCCATATATCATATCTGTATCATATCTGTATCATATGTCAAGTATTGTACCTTTTGTCAGCCTGTTCTACAGATTTGGGAAAAAAAAGGTTAGATTGGCATTCTGGTATTATTTTGATAGTGTTGTTACTTTTCCTGTTCTGTGTTCCTTACTTTTACTCTGAAAATCTTAGAGAAAACTCAGCTTGTGTTTGGATTACCTGCTAATAATTCTCGTGTCTAAGTTCCGTGGAAGAGATTTCTATTTTTATAATCTAGAGTAATATACGTTTATGTCGCACTTTCCATTGGAATGGAATGCTTTTCAAAGCACAGTAAGTACTTCTCAAAAATTTGTGAGCTGAGGTGAGGAAACCTTTTCACTTTTATTTTGTTAAAGAGTAAGGCACAGAAAAACTATATTTTCAAGACATTCCAAAATAGCTCCAAATGCTTTGTTTTCAGAAAACTCACTTGCAATATTTATAGTGAGAACCTGATGCTGAGCCTCTATCTCATTTCTTTGAGTGGTAACTGTAGACGCTCAGTCCCTTTGAAAATCAAAAAAAACAGGCCTCTCACATGATCTATAAAAATGGTGGGCACTTTTGAAAACTTTGAGCTACATGGCATCTAAAAAAATATGCAGGAGTTCTATGAAATATTTAGGACCAGAACATAACTCTTTAAAGTATGAGTCCAGCCCCAGAATTCTCCTATACTGCCTCTTTTTGCTCTCAAAGAGCTTTTAAATTTGCTTTGTGCTGGTCAGCAAAAGGTGCACTGCACTTGACATGTGCAGCCCAGCTGCTTTAGCAAAAGGAGTCACTCCCTTCCATTATGACTTCGGCATTTTACTGCTGAATAGGTTGAGTAAGGAGCTTTGCATGAAATGGTATTTGGTTTAAGGAGTCAAAAAAAAGAATAGAAAATCTATTTTTCTAAATCTATGAGCGCACTTTTGAAGTTCTAGTTCTTGTCAGTCATTTACTACAGGAAAATCTTTCACATCTTCAAGCCTAGTGATAAAGCTAAGTCTGTGAGTATGGTAAGTTTATTAGCATGTTTGAAAGTGGTCTGAAAAACTTTAACAGGAAACCATCTGGCACCTATTTATGTTAGTGAGGCCCACATGCATGCAGCTTAGGTCAAAATACTCTCCAAGTGATTTATATGGTTATGGTTGCTCCATATGGCCTTGAAAGAAATAAAAAGATGCTTTTTGAGTAAGAGAATTTACAATGGAGAACTTACTCTCTAGTTTACCCAGCCAACACTAGTAGATTTCAGCAGGAATCACGCATTCATTCACACATGGAAGAGTGTGAAGAAGAGGAAGAAGCCCAGAAATGTAAACACTGACTCTTGTCTTTTTAAGTATAAAGAATTAGATTAGATACTGGTCATCTAAATAGAACACTAGAGTGAGGAATAGCTTTATATAATTGCTAAACAAATGAGAAATAAATAAAATTAAGACTGCAGAGATGACATCTAAATTTATTAGGGTCCTGTTGGATCCTAAGCTATGTACTTTGTATTTCAGAACAAATTAAGCTGCTTATAAATATGCAAGAATGTTATAGTTTTAAAGCTAGAAAATACTCAATTTCTCCTGCTTAAAAGCCTTTACCTCACTACTAGAACACTGAAATTTTGTAGAGGCGTCTTTATTAGGGAGAAAGACTCAAGAAGATTCATTCAAAAAAGTTCATTGAGTTCTTGGTTACAACAGCTGTAGGGGCTAAAAATGCTATGCATATTTAGTCCCTTCTGTATCTGGGTAATTCTTCAATTATTCTCTTTAAAGGGCTGCAACTAAAGCAAACCATCTTTATTTGATAAAAATTTTAAGTTTTTCATTTTACTTAGACCACATATTTAAAAGCTTTGCTGTCATGGGATTTAACTTCTCTTCATTATCAGTCCAGAGATCCCCAAAATTTTTGCAGTATCACTCAGATAAATACAATTTACTAAAACAAGAAGGGAGCTAAGCTCTCTAGAGATCTTTATTTCAGTTCTGCCCGTTCACTACCCCATCCCACACGTCTAACTTTTTACTTGGTTTAGCACCAAAGTTAGCTTACCAACCAGTGCTGCAAGCTCTCTATTTACTAAAGTCACAATTTTAAAAGGGGAGTTCCTCATTTCCATAATTCTTCCCTCTGTGTAAATACTATTTGTGATAGGTTATTTGCTAAGTTGAAACTTGACCTTCTGTTCATGCAGGAAAACCAGTCTTGGTGACATAAAATAAGTGAAGCCGTCCGTGCTAGAGAACATAAAGAAATGCTAAGAAATACTCAACCTTAAGTCCTTTCTACTCCCGTAACTATGGTTTCTCCATCTGTAAAATGAATAAAACATACTGAGTTACTTCATGAAATACTTTCAAATCTGTAGATGGGAAGCACAACATGAGAACTAGGTATTATTTTCGTTATAGTTAATGTTGATAATATTGAGTAAAATCTACATTTTAGGAGACAGAAGTTTCACTAATTTAGGCACTCTACAGAGATGCATATAAATGTAAATATATATTTACTTTAATATCTCCTTTCACATCTGTTGAAGGAGCTATACAGCAAATATTTAACAAACTGAACTTACAGCAGTGTTCCTTCAAACTCTAATAGGAGACAGGATTCTGAATGTGTGACAGAAGACGTTAGACAGTCTGACAACATATACTTGAAAATTGGAAACCCTAGGAAAATGTTTACAATAATCTGGATAATACATGCAATACACATACATTTTTTCACTGTACACATCTGCTGACACCACTCTTTGCCTTAAGAATTGAAAAGGAAGGTCTAATAAAAGATAATGATGCCTTCCAGTAGACATGGGTTTAACTGTACTTAAAACATTCCGGAAAAATCTTTTTATGCCTTTTTCCTTTCCTCAGATATCAAAACTCTTTACTTAGTCCCACATACCTTTCGCTAGAAGCAATCTGTGTTTTCATTTCTGAGCTAAAGAGCAGAATACCACATGCTATAGGAGTGAAATGAGTAATACTGAGCTCTACAGAAGAATATAAAACAAAACTGTAGTATCTCTTCATATGAATGTTAATTTAAGTATATTAATGAATTTTAAAATATTGTTATTCTTCAAATTGTGAACACCTTCCATAATAAATATTCTTAGGTGTTTTTGTTTTTTTTTTTTTTTTTTTTTTTTTTTTGCTTTGATGTCACGCTTTTACACATTTGGATGAAATAAGTGTAGCAATCACTCAGGTCATAAGTAATTTGCTGTCCATTCTCCTGCTTAATTCTTTCCACCCAGTTAACACTAATACATAAAGAGTGCACAGGCAAGTGTAGCCTATCAAGTTAGTGAATAAAACAGAAACAAATTCATTGTGTTTACTGGAACTGGAAGCTGTATTCTGTGAAGACTTGACGATGACTTTGTTACTTGTTTCCGGTAGCTGGCTACTATGCAAGTATGTGACTCAGGATCACATCTGAAACCAAAATATGAATCAAAATATTGTCATTTGATCACTAGGTTTCCTCCATTCCATCTCTTTAAAGATCTCAAGGCCACTACCCTTGCCTTAAGCATTCTTTGTACTATTCTATAAATTTGCTGAACATACTTTAATGTGAATGCACATAAACTATTCTCTCTAAATTAAATAAGAAACACGTTAAATGAGATACACCTTATCCCAGATTCAATTGCAGATTCAGATTGCAGTTAATTTATTTCATGAAAAGCTTTTGATTAACGTAAGAGTTAATGCTGTGTTCATTCTGAAATCAGGAGGTTTATTCCATTTGAGAAGGCAGTATTTCTGACTAGCTAGATGAAGAACCTACAGCAAAGCCCACAATGCAGCTCAAGCATTTCCTGCTAAAAACTATCTTTGAATTATAAGATATTAACAGATTTATTTGTTGTTTCTGATATTTCAGTTATTCATAAAGTTACAGATTTCAAACTAATTTTCCTCATGCTTCTAATATTTCTTCACTAGAATGACTTTTAGTATTGGCTGGCACACAAACTCACATTGATTCATTTCTAGGTGGATATCTATTCCACAAAAATGCTTTTAGCAAGCTTCATTAATATTCTGAAAATTAAGCAACTATGGATTTTCTCATTACTGTCTTTTTTTTTAGAAATTTTGTGATGAACAAAGCAAAATACATTTCATCTCCCTGTCCAAGTCAGCAGTACTTAATGACAGATATTAAAAACTACCTTCAATATATTACCTGCTGCATATTTTGTGATATTTGCTTCATGGCAGGCTTCATAGAAACACAGCCCTTCACTGCCATTTAGTTTACTATTAGACTGTATTAGTAAGTGATGAAAACAAACCTAAACAGAGCACAGCGACATACTGTCTGAAGCTGCCCTGTGACAGGCCAACAAATATTATATATAATTACTTCAGGAATTCAGTCAATGAAGCTGGGTTGCCTGAAGCTTCTAAACATGACTGAAAAACCATAAAAGGCAGGCAGAATTAAAGAGGAAAATGAGATAGGTATGTAACTTCCTTATGTGCTCTGAAGTACAACAAATACCACCAGAAGGGTGGGGATGTCCTCCAGTAAACTTTGCTGCTCTAACATTTTAGTAAATGAACAACAGCAACAAGTGTTAGCAGAATTTGTGTCCTCCAGCAATACAAATTCAGTAATTTACACCTACTGCCTATTAGTTGTCCAAGTAGTCAAATATTATATTTTTATGCATTATATTAAGTGCAAGTTAGCCACACACATGGGTTTTGGACACTTCTCTGATAGAAAAGTTTTACAGAATTTTACATTCTTGTAGGAGGCCTTGAAATCCTGGATGTAAATGGATGCAAAAAATGGGCAAGCAATGTATATAGGAAGAGGAAATTGGTCTTTATTAGACCAGCTGATAAAGTTGGAAAAACCAGAGAAGTGTTATCCTTTGTTACTTTGTGTTTACTTATTTTGAAATTATTTTTATAGAACTGTATCTCTTTCACCATACTATATTTGATTATTTTCCCCTTGCAGTTTCTCTTTTAAATAACTGGGCTTTTCCTGAGATCTTGTTTTCAAAATTACATTTATTAAGATTCCAATAGCCTCTCAGATAGAATAAGACATGTGGGAATTTTTGCCCATGTTTGAACCTTTCGGATTTTGTTTTATGAAAGTGTTAGCACTAGCAAGTCAGAGCATGTCTCCTATTTATGTCCTGACTCTTTCAGTTGTAATTTCACTGCAGTATTCTGCAGATTTCCCTGCAATGTCAGCATTATGACTGATTTCTTGAATGATTTTGTATGTAAAATTTTCATCTCAGCAGTGGGAAAAAAACTGGGACAGAACCAATCTCCGTATAGAGATTGTATAGTGCTCCAACAGTAGCACTCCATAATAATGTTCAGAGTACTGTAAAAGACAGAGTCGGTTTCCCATTTTTTGATAGTTTAATTCTGAAAGTGGTAGCTCTTGTTCCTGGCATACTATAATGATTTGTTTTTCCTTTTGGAATCCACCTCCAAGCAGACATACTTGTCTACACTTTACTTGTAAAGCAAGCACAAGAATCCACAGAGAGGGATTAAGGTCCCTGTTTCAGACATCTCTTCCATTCCACAGAGGCTAAGCAAATGAAGCAGCTACACAGCTCTCCTCCAGCCCCAGCAAGTCAGGAGCTGAGGGAGGATGGATTGTATCTGAATGTTTTCAGGTGCAGTGGTGATCTCTTGTAATTGATGGGGTTTTTTTTTTCAGATTCAAATGAACAGTGATTGTTTCATATTGATGGCTATGATGCCACATTACATCTTTGACATTATAAATGCAGCTAAACTGCAAAGAAAATGCTAGGCCTTTTTAGTTGTTTTTTGTATTGCTAAAAATTGCAGCTTCTGAAAATAAACTTCAGAATCCCTAAGAGGAGGAAAAAAAGGAAGAATTATTCGTGGAAGCATATGGGCCTATGCTACCCTGTCACACAGCAAAAGTGAAGAGCAAAATCATGAAGCAGATTCTAATAACAGTTACTTTTCTCTGTGCATTGGCCCATTACAAACAGGCCTGAATGAGAAATGCTATAGCAGAAAGTGTGATTTTTTTTGTTTTGTTTTTACGACTGCAGTTTTACCTATCCTGCAATAAAGTGAGACCTTTCACTTGTAATTGAATCTTGTTACTCACAATGCCCCAGAGAACCTCTATTCATTTTTATGTGCTTCTTAAGGGTGGTGAGAAGTCATTTTTTTGAAAAAATGCTTCTCTCTCCAGTAGTGACAGGAACTGCCTACAGGGCTGCTGTTTGTGTGCTCTACCTCTTCCAACTTCTGGTCATAGAAATAATTTGTTTAAAACTACCATGGCAACGACGATTGCTATGGCAACTCTTAAGAAACTGCCACTAGAGAAGAAAAAAGAAATAGAAAAAAAAAAGAAGCAAAGGAAAGAAAAGGAAGTGGGAAAGGGAAAAAGGAAAGAAAAAAAAAAAAGACAAGAGAAGGGGAGTAAAGAAAAGAGTACATAAAAGAAAATAAAAGAAAAAAGGAAGGGAAGGGAAGGGAAGGGAAGGGAAGGGA
>JAVFHW010078743.1:0-34033 GCA_032159205.1 Eurystomus glaucurus suahelicus | reverse complement strand
AAGGAATGAATGTGCAGCTTGTCCAGTTCCAGCAGACTGGAAAAGTCAGGTTCCAGTGTTGTCCTTTTTCTCAAATGTCCCTTTTTTGTGTGTGCTGACTGATGACTCTGCTCTTTCCAAGACTGAGTTGCAGAGGTCACCACATGCCCAGGCACTCCACCATCTCTGAGGCCATTTTGTAACACCAAATGACATCTTGTAAAGCCACAGTTATCCCAGCATAGAGAAGGAGATGTTGCTGGTGCTGCTGCCCCTTGGAGAAGCGGCATTGCCTGCTGAATCTGAGCAGTTTAGACCAGCTGGCTGCGGTGGCCATGCTGTGCTGACGCTAGAACAACAGGTTGTGTTGATCAAATGCCTTGGGCAAAGCTGAGTCCTGTTTGCCAGCCCTGGCACTGTGGATAGGCTGATTAGGGCCAGGCCTTCAGCATTCTCTAGATGCACATGGCTTTTGACAGTGGTCTTCTTTCACCTGCGAGGACCATCTGCCCTGTGACCTTCCTGTATATGACAGGAGACCCAGCAGCAGATACCTGTGGGCTTGGCTGGTGACAGGCAGGAGGAGGATCTGTTGCTGGGAGGTGAATGACATCTCTGCCTCATGCTTCCACCTCTTTGTGTGGCTAAGGATCATGTAGACAGTTAATTCTTTTGCTCTTTAATAGCTTTGTTTAATATTAGCAGTTTTGTATACTGCTCACAGAAGATGTGTTCCTGGTAGGACATTGGATAAGCAAGCACCTTGTAAAGGACACGTGCCCCCTTCCCTTGTGTTTGATTCTAAACAGTGTGGAGAATAAAGGTTTTGCACAACATTCTGCTGACTCAGCATGTTCATGCTCACAGAATTAATGTCATCTTTGTTTCTGCTTGTGACAAATTTGCTGAGGTTTGGGGGAAGACAAGCAGGGGAATGGTGAGAGCAGGTGACGCAAATATTTATACTCCCTTTAATGGTTTTTCTTTAACAAAATATTAAGCACTGATTTGTTTGGCATTTCCTTTATTTTGCTTATTGGTACATGAGTCTCAACAGCCACAGAACAATCCCATGAGAAGATTTTCTCTCCTTTGGATCTGGGTGAGCTGTACTGTATGGCACACTCCACAGAGCAGCAGAAGTTAGAGGTAATGGTTTTCCTTTGCTGCTCAGGTGATCAGTTTAGAAATACAAAAAAGACCCATGTCTGAGTCTTTTCAGAGTGACTTTAGAAGCACAGGAAGAGTGGTGAACCAGGGATCCCCATGATGGCCCACCTCAAAAGCAGCAGTAAAGAGAGGAGATGCAAAACAAGACAAAGCAAAGCTGCTGGTGGTGTGAGTGGTGCCAGCAAGTGAGCCTGCGGCAGATGCCTGTGGGATTTTCACTGAAGAGTGAGGGTAGTGGTATATTCCACCAAGTATCAGAGAAATTTCTAATCTGGACCTTTCCTATGCTAGCAGACATCATTTAAGCCACACTCAGGCCTCTGTGATTCCTGTTGGCTCTTAGCTGGTGTACTCTCTGTCCCCCTAACTATGGGGAGGCAACCGAAGGAATGAACTTAACAAGCAACACCATAACGATGAAAAAACACACCACTTAAAAAAATTAATATTTAATTTTTCTTATAAAAGAAGGCAATTCCTTAAATAGCATAAAATCCTAAACAAGCTCTTGTATTCTCCTTGTGTTCTTGTCTCCTATCCATTCTGCTGGATCACATCTACTCAACCTCAGCTGTATTTGTGTAAATATCTCTATATACATTTACATACATTTGAATCTGTTTATCCCCTATGCTATTCTTAGATGTCTGAAGGAATTAAAGAAAAAGGACTAATGCAGAGTTAACAAGGAGTTTTAAGATTGTTTTCTTTGTATCTATTTAAACCATGAAGAAATAATTGCTTACTTGAAAGTATCCAGTATGCAGGTGTTCAGGGAATACCGTAACCGACGGTGATGCCTCCGCTAGTACAACAACAAAGATGAGGTAAGATGTGTGATGAGGAGTATTTAAAGAAATTATAGTGCAAAAAGCATTACAAAATATTCCTCAGAGATCTGGAGACCTTAAATGAGGGAAAAATGAGAAGAGGTCTGGATTTCTTGCTATGAACTTATTAACTTCCTTGCTGATATTTTTTAAAATGTTTGATATATTTGAGGGTTTTTACAAGTGTGATCCCTCTTCCTCCCCTCTGTTGTCATATATTCAAAGTGAATTTTTTTTTATGTCTCCAACTCATTAGCAGCAGAATCTGGAACCTTAGGCCTCTGCTTTCTAGTTCTCGGTGCAAAGGAAGGGGTAATGGTGTTTTGAAAAAAATGAGTCAAGTATTTTTAGTTTGGATGCTTGGAAAATCATTAGCATTGTGGCGGTACTGAAGATCTTATACTGGCTGAGCTTACACTGGAATTCCCTGTATATACCCAAACTACTGCAGAAGAATGTAGGTGCATATATGAGAGTCAGCCCCAGAAAGCTTCTCACTGGGCATTTTTGCACATCAATTTTGGAGCTTTCCATTTACCCACTCCCAACAAGGTTAATTAAAGAGTATTACAGCTACATTCTCTCTGACTGAAGATGCTTTATTTCTATGCACCTCAGTGAAAAGTGCCTTTTAACAGGTTTCTTCTCATTGCCTCAAACACCATTATGAGAAATTTTTATACTTACTTACAGACCTGCTAAGTCATTGTGTGAATGTGAGAAATCAGACCCTCAAGGGCAGAGCCTTGCCCAGATTCTGGAACCTCCCTCTTCTCTCAGGGGAGCCCTGCTTCTACAGCAGGGTCTGCTGCCAGTAAAAGGAAAGACAGTTGGGTCTGGTTTGGGATCAGCTCACTGAAGGAAGACTCCAGAGCTGGAAATAGTTTTGATTTTGATTCTTTTTCTGAACTGCAAGTTTAGGGTTATGTGGATTCAAAGGTTTGGTTTGGCTGCTCCCAGGCATTATAAACAACATTAGCATCTCTGTTTGGTTGCTCCCCCAGAGGCCTCTGGTCCTCTCAGAAGGAGTGTGAGCATGAGCAGCAGTTGTTATTCTGGCAGCAGCGAATGGTCAGCAGGCAACGTTCACTGTGCTTCAAATGTGAAGTTTATCTTGGGGAATTTGGAAGGGTCCAGAAGGGTTAGCCAATATATGAAATTTGATGAGCGCTTTGTGCCAATGCTCCTATGATTCCTTGAAAGTCCCAGTTTAGCTTACATCATTCTGGCCTCCTGGGCCAGCACGGTGATGAATCACCGTGAGAAACCAGGCAGAGCTGCTGACAGGACTTCCACAGAAACCCATGCTGAGGAAATGCATGGAATCCATACATTGCAGTTTCCTTGGCCAGCCCTTCTCTGTGGCTGCATTGCCCACTTCTCAGGAATCAAAACAAAATCTGGGGCGCATTTCTACTTGATATGGAGCATCTGCTGGCATGGTTGGGAATGTTTTTGTGTCTATGATGTTAAATAAAGATGCTCACTCGAGCACTTTGTTTTGGCTGAGTCTGCCCTTTCAGGATGCGTGTGTAACCTCTTTGTGAATTACTGAAATAAAGGAATTGCCTAACGCAAAAGAGAAATTCCACAAATATGAAGCCCTTGGAATGTTTTCTACATCAGCCACTTCCTTTTTTGCTTGTGCAATGTGTATGGACTGTCAGCATGATGTGGTGTGTGGTAACCAACGCGTGCAGGAGGCCATTAATCTTTTTGGTGCAGCGCTGCCTTAATGCAAGATTGGGGAGAGCAGTGGAATTCTGTTCAAACGCTCCCAGCTTGTAGTACTTATCTGCTTATATGGGTCCTTTATATGCACTCACAACCTCCATCTGCTTTCTGTGTGTGTCAGCATGTTCATCCTGTTCTTTGGATAAACAATCAGCTCATGGGTCTTGATAGTCTTTATTGTTATATTCCCATTCGGGGGAAGTGGGTTCCTATCGTCCTGTGTGTGCTCAAGGTAAAGAGTATGACGGAAACTATCAGGCCTCTCCTACCAGCCATGGGATTTGAACGCCTGAGGTTCTGTGCTGTACTTTCAGAAGTGTAGCTTTGGAGTTTGCTAATTTATAGATCGAGAGTTCATTCTCCAGCAACTTGCCAGACAGTGAAGCTTGCAGAATAAAGATTTGTTACACTGCAGTTTAGGTTTGCGTAAGCACTTGGCCAAAATGGAGAGGACTCTGAAAGGCAAAAACATTGGAAGAAAAGTGATTTATTAAACTTTTTATTTCCACTGTCTTTGCAATTATAAGCTATCACATTGTATAGAGTTTTTTCCTTACAATGCTAATGCTCCCTCTGGTATATGTAGGGTGTTTTTTTTTTCTGCAGTGTTTAAAGTCTGAGGCTTTTAGCAGTTTAATCCAAACCAAAGCATCTTTATCATGGGACTTGCCTTTAATTCTCTCTTAGATGCTTTTTTCCCTGTATGCCAAATTAGATATCATTCTGAAGGCATGCATTCTTAATTAACATTTTTTTAATCAATGAGTGGATTCTCAGGAGGACTTTTTTTCTATGCATCATTATTTTTCTCTTTCCACAGCAACTTCACAAGCAGATTAAATAAACAGAAAGAAACACTTTGTGGATCTTTCTTGTGACAGCCTGCAAACCTGTGAACTTTTAAATTTATTTTTAACTTGAAGCTGCTAATTGTAGAACTGTATAATTAATGCATTATCCACGACAACAAGGTTACATGGTTTGTGTTTAGCAAACATGCCTTTTTTGGAGGGTGGAAAAATACGTAGTGAAGACTTATGGAAACACTACTCTGTTTTCCACCACTCTGCATGACAGTCAGTGTCTCAGCTGTCATTAGAGCCTGATCAGACTCTGAAGAGGTACCCTGAGAAGGGGCTGGAGCTCTGGTGTCACCGCCTGAGTCCACAGCCTCAGCCTTGCAGCTCAGCCCTCCAGGATAGGCCATTACAGCCCGATCCTCTCAGAGCTGGAATGTTTGCTCTGCTAATTGGCACATTCCTACTTAGATTTGGTAGGACATGGTGATTTGTAACATGACTCAAGAATTTACTTCTTAATGGGTAATTGCCTCAACTTTCCCAGATCTTTCTGTTCACCAGCCTCCCCTCTTTGCTGTGCCTGCCTGCTGCTCTTTCAGCATTTGTAATCTTTTTTATCAGCTAGGCATCCTTCTGATTACTTCCCATGTCTTTCACTGGTTTGAGAATTTCTTTGCTCCCTGACCTTTTCATAAATCAAGTATGCATTAGCATGTGCTGGAAAGGATGGGGTGGTTTCCTTACAGCTTCCAGCAAATGATGCTGTGTCAATGCTGACTTTGTTATTGCAGTCACAGAAACATTTTTAGCAAATTGGATGATGCCTTCTGTATTCAGAATTCAGATGCAGTGTGTCTCAGGACTTCTCTGTGAACCAAATGCTTGGTAGCCCCAGAAATAGCATGACCTCATCTATTCTGAAAATTAGAAGCTAGCTTATGACTTACACAAGCCTTAATGTATCTCTCAAGTTGAAAGAAGTGGTACCATAAAATTGACTGAGTTGGTCTTCTTGGCAAATCCTGTTCATGTTATTTTTGCCCCTTCAGTCCTGGTCATTTCATTCTCTTGATTTTAGTGAAAGGAAACTCATATTGCAGTTCTTGGGTGAATTTTGCAGTTACTGCAGTTATCATTATACAATTATTGATGTCCAAGAGTTTCTGTTATGTTATGTTCCACAATGAAATACCTGCAGGAAAACGCTTCTGTTCTCAGGCAAAGTTTTCACTGGGTTTGCTCTTCCTCTGCTTCTGTGAAAGTGCTGAAAACTCTACAGGTGGCTCTGAGAGCAGTGAGTTTTTTGTCTTGTCCTAAAAATTTTCTAATGCTTGATTTGTTTGGCTTTTACCAGACTGACCTACCGACCTACCTGGTGTGCCAACCTACCTGTCATTGTTCACCAGCAGTTAGAGAGTGTGCAGAAGCCAGTGAGGAGCACTGTGGGAGAAGCGAAAGCTTGCTCTGCTCCCTTCCTATCATTGGATGTCTACAATTCGTTGCCTTTGAGAACTGTCTTATCACAGCATCGACTCATTAGTGGTTTAATACAGGATAAGCTTATTAGAGATAATCTGTTTACTGAATGTCCTCACCACAGAGCAATCTAGTTAACAGCATCTTTTGAAGCTTTGTCCTCTGGATATATCTTTTAAACTGATCCCTGATTATTTATCTCATATCTATCTTTAGAGGCTTTTCTTTAGACTTATATCTGCTTTGGCATAAAATTACAGTGTCTGGTGAATGCACTGATAACTAAATAGTCTTGTGGGGAAATAGGGCAAACCAGCACCAGTTTATAATGAGCCAGTCAGGGAAACAGTTCAGTCTGTTCATAGTTGTTTATACTTAAAAATATTTTTCAGTGTTATTAGGGTAAGAGTTTTCTAAGGAGCTACTCTTCCACCAAACATTGTCACAATCTCAGCAGTGCTCATCACACAGCAGTTTGGATGTCCAGATGTTTCCCATCCAACCTGAGGGCCTCCTTGAAGATCCAGATCACTGCTTAAGATGTACAGAAGATGAAATGGAACCTGGCAATTCATCCTCAAAGGGCTAGGTATTACTGGGAAATACAGTGGTATACCAGCCATTGTAGTAAAAAAGATGGGATGAGGCAAGAGCATTCCAAAAGAAAAGCTGAGGAAGAAGAGATGAACACTGTGAGAAATGTAATACAGTGAGCCTGTTTTATCCTTGGGTCTTTCTGGCCACTGGAAACTGCTCGATGCAGTTCTGCCTTGATAATTTTCAAGCAGCCTTTTCCCTTCAGAGGAAAGACAATCTCAGACTTACAATAAAAACGATGTTTGAGTGTGGTAGGAAATTCTGTTTTCTACAACAATCCCCACGTTTGAGGTATGCAGATAACTGATGACCGTTTTCCTCTGATAAAGTTTGAAACTGAATGTACTCACTGTTTTACAAACCATACTGTACATTCTGTACTAATCCTTCCGCTGCTGACGGAGCCTGGATGCCAAGGATCTAACGAACCCGTCTGAAACGTCTTGAGGCATTAACAGATTTATACGCTACACTTAGACTAACTTTGCTTCCGTGATCACTGTGTCTGGTCAGGTTTTAGCAAGCAAGAGCAATTGACCTGCTGTACTTGGAGGGTGTTGCGTCTCAGGTGCAAGGTGTACTAGATACTGCAAACTTGGATAATGTCTTGTAGGCACAATCTAGTACCTTGTCAAACAGAATTCTTATTTTGGATCTTCCGTAATCTCCTCTCCTTTCTCTTGGTGTTACTAGCTGCATTCCCAAAAGGAGGTACAAGAGAGATTAGGCTGGTGTTGATACATGTGTCCCAGTGTGGAATTAATTCAGATAGTGTTAAGAGAATGAACAGTAAGATCTTTCAATAGGAGCAACTTATTTTGTAACATCGTGGGCAAATTCCACAAAGCTCATTCTTTGTAATGGAAAACATATTTGTTACAAGGGGTGCCGAAACTTTTGTGTATATTGAGAGAAAAAACAGAAGAGAAACATTTCCTTGCCAGTGTTTTTAGAAATGCAGCACCCATTCTTGCTGGCATGGACTGAGCACTGCCACCCCAATTGGAACAGGGTTGCTACATGCTGCGGGAAAGCTGAGAAGCATTTCTTTGCAGGCACTTTAAAGCTACTATTGAATTTCTGTAAGTCCAGAGAAATCTAGTACCTCCAGCCTGTAAAACAAGCTTCTCTATTTGGCCTCATTCATGTTTAGTCTGTTTTTTCTTGGCAAAAGCACTGCAGTGACGGTCTCCACCAGATTGACACTAAAGTGTTTTCTTTACTTGCCATCTGTCTGGACTGATTGGAAAAAGTAAAGTGGGGCTTGTTTAGAAAAATATAAGCAGTTCTTTTGGCACAAAGTTTGTTATAGATGTATGAAAAGCAGCTGGGTCCAGCTCAGGAGGTTAAAAAAAGAGTTTTATTGCAGAGAGATGACTTTTCATGTACAAGTTCATGCTCTAAATGTGTTCTTTCATTTCACTTGCAAGAAGTGACTAAATAAATTAGCTATGGCATTTAATTAGTTTTATTTGTGTTTTCCCAGGCCACCTATAACATTGTAAGTGTGAACAGGGGTCTGATTTTTCAGATGTGTCCAGTCAGTTTTAAGTACAACATTTAAAAGTGGCAGAATAGGGCTCAAAGCTTCTTAAACTCTTTCTTCCACCTTAATTCTGCAAAGTACTTAAACACATCAAGGGTCAGTGTTTTACTGGATTGGCTCTGGCATTATACATGTTTGTCTAACAGCCCTGCCGTTTTTTGGCTTCTTTTTTTTTTTTTTTTTGACATTGTGAAAGTTTTGCTGAAGACAGCTTAGAATACTAATGAAATCCTGTTCCCATTAATGCTTTCTCCAAGTATGTTTGTGTGTGTACATCACATGGTGCGCACACACAAATATATTGTATAAAAAGCATCATGTGAGGCTTTTTCTCCAGTTGCGTGAATGGCTTTAGCTTCACCCTCACTAGTATTCAAAATCCATTCTGGTTAGAGGTCAGAGTCTGTCTTTAAACTAGCTATGTTTGGCCCAGTCTTTTTCCCCCTCCTACTCTGAGCTATCCACGGTTGCCTTTTGCTGTGTTTTTAGTATGAGACTTACTCTCTGCCTTTATTGGCTGAACCTCTGCCATGGTGAGTGTGAAGCTGAGCAAAAGCCATTTTTCTATGGTTTCTGAAAAAGAGAGGGAAGCTGAATTCTATAAGCAGAAAAAATCAGAGGGAAAAAAATCCTTTCTGCCTTCTGAGGAACATGAATCCCTGGTGGGAATTGTCTGCTGCGTATTGTAATGCTGCTGCTTGATCACAGCTCTCTCATTGTTTCCTGTAAAAACAAATCTGTTTTAGGAGGGAAGATTTTTTTCAGGTTCTTGGGTAGGAGGGGTCAGACCTCAGTCGTCGTCTTCTCCAGTTATGGGGTCTGTGTCTTTGTTGTTTGTAGTTTAATGTACATAATCATCACAGCAGGATTATCAAAAGGAGAATTTATTTCACAGAATCATAGAATCCCAGCCTGGAAGGGACCTCAAGGATCCTCTGGTCCAACTTTTCCTGGCAAAAGCACAGTCTAGACAAGATGGCCCAGCTCCCTGTCCAGCCAAATCTTAAATGTGTCCAGTGTTGGGGACTCCACCACTTTCCTGGGGAGATTATTCCAATGGCTGATTGTCCTTGTTGTGAAAAATTTCCCTCAGGTTAAAATTCTAATGTTGTATCGCAGGTAAAGGCTAGTCTGGTTTCTTGTTCCAGGTTCCAGAAACTGCAGGAACTGAGCTGTGCCCTGTGAACCACAGCTTGACTTTGTCTGTGTTTTATAATCATAGAGAAACATAACTGTAACCATCTGAATGTGTTTTTAAATGCCTGAGACTCTGAAATTTCATGTTTAAAGATACACTTGTTAACATCTTTAACTGAACTGGGAATATTTTGCACTGTTCTGATGTCTTTTTCTTCTGAGATTCCAGTTTGGAAGCATTACTCATGTTAAGTGCTAATTCCTTACTTTAATACGTGCTTCTCAGGCCTCATGGATTAGCTCTCATCTGTTACTGGATGAGAACCTTCCTTGGTGTGCATGTTGATCATTGCTTCTGTAACCTCTTCTAACACATGGACACTGAAGGCTGAATATGGACTATGTGGCTATCTTTGGTCTTCAGAATTTGACAGCCTAGAGTGGTACGGTGAAGATCAGCAGCCCCCTTCTGATAAGCTGAATATGGCTGCAGATGATGGACTTGGAAATGATTTATGAATAGGTCAATGTTTTATTCCTGCATTCAGACCCTCAGCAGGGTTAGATGCTCTCAGCCAGCCAGCCAGAGACCTCTGAGTATGGACCACTGGTGTAGGCAGTGCCTGCATCTCCTCTGGGGCTGGGTTTGCAGGTGGGATTTTTGCAACTGCAGATCCTGTTGCCCAAATCCAGATGCAGCTGTTTTGAAGCTTGCCAATATATTGATTCTTTTTTCTCTTGAGACTTTGATTAACGTGTAATTACTTTTGCCATTGTGTTTGTTTTGCAGCATCTGTTCTACATGACATGTTTACTTTGTCTCATCTTGTCTCTGTGGCATGTTCCCACTCAGTATTTTTCAGATATTATCTGCTGGGTTGGGTGATTCGTGTTTTTGCTGAACTGTATTAGCTCAATTTACTGCTCTCACAAGTGTTTGTTTGCAGTTCTAATGTAGAGGTTTATTCTTCCTTTCTCCATGAAAATTATTACTTTTGGTACACATAGAGTTTTTACAGATGATTCAGTTAACTCTTGTAGATGGAGAGGCTAATTTTCATGGAAATTTTATGTGTCCATGTGGGACTTGATTTGTCTTTGTTATAGTTGCTTTATGCTGCTGTAGTTCTGCAATTGGCTGTACAAACATATTTATATAAAATTTATATAACAAAATCCTTTAGTATTGATGACACATATTAAGATAATGCGGCATCTTTTACACAGATGGTTGGACAGGAAGGTGTATTTAGAGCACTGATCTGGTCTGTGGACCAAGACTCCCCATGACATAAGCTGGAATGGGTCCAGCAAAGTGAGTCTGAGTTACCAAATCAAAAGAGCCTGCCACTGTACTTGAGTATTTGTAAACCTAACTAGTTTCACAGCAGAATTGGGAGAAATATGCACCTCGTTCACTTAATGTTACTGGTCACTGAACAGTAATAACATCGCTGCCTCTTTAGACAAGCTATTGATTGATACCAGTAGGGTTTTTTGTGCATTGGTAAACTAGATTTGACTACACACAGGAGAGTGGATTCTTTATAATAAAAAGAACACCCTGAAAACACAAACCACACCAAACTAGACAAATACAAAGGACATGATTGATTAGAGGGGTAACTGTGTGTGCCTTCATTTCAGAGCAGAGACAAACGAGTTTCTTCCTACGTATTCCTTTGAAGAAAGAACTCAGTCTCCCATTGAAAATCCACCAAAAGGCAAGGGGTATTCTTCGCAGTTTTCCTCCCTTTTGTATAAATAATTGGGTATAAACCTGAAGTTGTGGGATAATAATATTTTTGATAGACATAGTGTGGGCAGGGGTTTGTTGTTCATCATAGTGGGCTGTTATATAGTTTCAGGCTAATCAACAACGTCAAATTAATCTTGAAAGTGCTGTTGGTAGAGATGGCACTTTTTGCTAAGTTTTCACGTGATGGTTTATGAAGTGAACAGAGAATGACCAGCGTGAGAGCAAGAGATGTTGTCCAGTGCATCCTTATAATTGTGTACTTCTGCAAAATCAACCCTAGTCTTACAGGGTGCAGTAAAAAGGCAGGAAAACGATGCAGGAAAAGGAGTCATTGTGTGGTTAAGGAGACTGTGTTGAGGACTTGGCTCGGACTTAGCTTTCATCATGTGGTATTAGATGATTCACTTTGAGTAATGATAGGAAATAACCTGTAGATGAACTTACGTTACATGTACTGTACTGCTTTAGCTCACGAGGAGGTACAAAGGCTGTCAGGAAGGAGATGAGGTATGGTTTTGCCAGGTTTTCCTTACGCTGCTCTAATCAAACAATCGTAGGCTTAGAAAAGATTGGCTGAAGTTGAACCAAAACAATTTAGGAGGATGATGCAGAGGAGGAAGAATTCTCATTTCTGAAATACTTTCTCAAGCACAGGGCCATCTCCTTTGGGTGGTAAGCCCATTCACAATCAGCCAGGTAGTGGATGGTATGTCCCAGTGCCTCTACCTCATAAGGTTCATCTTTGTAAAAACTAGTTTCTATTCTTGCTTTTTAGCCCTGCAAAATAGAGTGGAGAAATCTCCCCTTGGCTTGCAGAAAGCTGTTCTGGTCTCCTTCCCATGCAGGTTTGAAAATCCAGCTGCAATTTCTTGCAATTCTTCCAAATCTCACTGTGTAATTTGGTTATGACAAAACCCCTGCAGCTGGTTTGGGGTGCTGATGCCTAGGTGGTTAGTAGACATACTGTCTGTAGGAAGTGAGGGATGAGCACGGATGGGTGCTGCACGCTCAGCACAATATTTAGCTTGGGGTTTAGGTTCTGGTGAGTCCTGTGGTTGCTGGAGTTGTTTAGCGACTGGGGAAATGAAATGGTGCTTCTCATCTGCTCTGAACTAGTCTGTCAGTATCATACTGACATGGCTGAGATTTGCACCAAGAATGCTTCTGAACAATGTGCTATAGTCACACCCCATCTACCACATACCCCAGCACTCATGTGCTGGATGGAGATCAGGGAAGCAGGCCATCATATCATTTGACAGATTTCCACTCTCCCGATCAATTCCCAGTCAAACCTGGAATGTCAGCAGGACCCTACAGACCTTCAACACACCATTGTCACAAATTCTTCCTTGAGCTTGGGAAGCATTTTGCTTCTTCCACATCAAGTGAGTAGGAGGAAATTTTTAATTCCTTCAGCATTTGAGCTGTATATGTGGTACATAAACTGATGCTGTTAGGGCTCAAGGCACTTTGCGGGTAACTTATTTCTGTGGTACTCTTCTCCCCTCCATGTTTTGCTTGCTCTGGGTTAAAACCCAACACTTGAAAGACTAAGAGAAAAAAAGAAGAAGCCAAATTCCCATAAACCCATTAGATAGATAGGGAAAGAATGATGCAGGAGACCACACAGTAGTTTGATGTCAGAGCCAGGAGTAGCTTCAGATAATCCAACTCGTGCCTTAGTGGCGAGAACACACTATCTTCCTCCTCAGTTCCTAAGACTGTTCAAGCTCCTTCTTTGTCCCCAAGGGAGATTTCCATGTACAGAGCTTCTGAGAATCACCACTCTGGGGATAGCCGCTAACTCCAAAGTGTGTTATTTGCACATTGAAGCACTTAACTGAGGAGCTTTTCTTGTTCCAGTTGCATTCACAGGAGGTTTGATGGTAATAGAGCTGTCTTCTGGTCTCTGCCAAGTTTATTTTCCAAAAGAAGTATCTGAATGAGGAAACAATGACTAAAGAGGATATATGAACTGTCTAGCATACTGCAAGGGTCCAAATGTTGAGAAGAGAAAGGATTTTTAGGATGGCTGAAGGGTGTATTATTGGGAATAAAGGCATGAAATTGAGCAAAAGAAAATTCAGGCCATCAGGAAGCATCCCTTCACGTGGTATGGAATTACCTCCCAAAGTGTCATGGCTTGAACGGCTTCAGAGGGCAGAAAAGTTTTGGGAACAGCTCTCCAGCAGCCTGGGATGCACTGTATGACCAAAGAGGTACTCTTCATCTCCCCACTTCTTGTGTTCAACGTCAAAGTCACGTGCTAGTTATTAGGCTCAAACAACACCCACAAAACCAGGTAGGGGGAAGGCCATTTGAGGGGAGTTTAAAAAGTTCTAAAGAGTTTAAATATTCTAAAAATTTTAAAATTGCATGCTCCGAGGGGACAATTGCCCAGATCGGAAGCTGAGGGTGAGGTTCAGGCCCAGGTTTCACAGCTGCTTCTGGAAGGGTCTGGAACAGGCTGCTTGGGCAGGGCCCCAATTGCCCTAATCAGCCCCACCTGGGCTGCCCCACCCCTGCCCAGGAGCCTCTTAGAGCCCAGGGGGAGCGAGTTCCAGCCCTGCTGCAGCCTTGCCAGGCTGCCCTCACGCTGGTGCCATGGGCGCCCTGGATGACCCCGAGAAGCCCCACCGCTGCTGGCTCCCACTGTTTGCACGCAAGTGAGTCTGGGGCTGTGGCTGCCTGTCCTGCATGCAGGACCTAACTTTCTCATGAAGGGACATTAGTGGTGATTCAGCTGTAGCGCTGACTTTATATCAAACTTTAAATTTAGAACTATTTTTTTTAATTGTTTCCTTGTAATTTATCTTGTCAAATCAATTCATGCCTGTACAGCAAAAGTGAACTTCAGGCCCAGTTTCTGCATGCTTGGGAAGAGAATGAGATACCTCACTGAGGAGGAAAAGAAACTTGTGCTGCTTGCCAAGTTTCAGGCTAGGGTGAGAGTTAAAATGTCAGCCAAGTGGGCCAAGTCGCAACCTGCGATCAACTCTGTCCTTTCAAAGGGCCTTAAGGCTTGCTGTGTTTCGCCTAGTTTGATATGAAATCAGCTCGCAGCAGCTTGGATATAAGCTCTTGTATCTTCTTCTTTCCTTCCAACATTTCTCATGCACTGAGGCTTTGAAGTTGTTGTTTTAACAAAGCAACGTGCAGAGTGAAAAATAACACTGAAGCAAAACCATGCTTTGTTTCTAAAAGAGCTTTATCCCAGTCATTAGTACTTTTATGAGTTCTCTCTGGGCCCAGCGGCAGTGTTTGAAACCTGCACAGGTTGTGGTGGTTGAGGTGATCATGGAGGGATGCCCTGAGCCCAACCTGGGCTCTACCTCGGGAGGGTAAGAGGAGCTGTGAGCAAGGGGGAGGGAGAAGCATGGCTGTCAGAGCTGGTGTGGAAAGAGATGCTTTCACAACCACCCAGGAGCTTCTCCATCGCTTTGCAAGGTAATGGTATCTCTGTCACATTGCACTAAACGTAAGATTAGAGCATTGTACCAAAGAGCTGGGCTTCCCCCCTTTGCAGGGGCATGGGGGAACGCAGGTTCCAGTTAACCCCTAAGCCTGCGTTTGAAGGATTTGGAAGCTATAGGTGGATAGCTAAATGTTCCCCATCATGTTGATACAGACTAGGCTGTGGGCAAGAGCTGGAGAGCGTACTGTGGCTTTGTCCTGAGGAGGGGGGATGCTCCTCACAGAGTTGATATGGCCTGGGCTGTGGGCAATGTGCTTCAGAAGCAGACACAATATTTTAGGCTTAGCTGAGCATAATAGCCATTGAGTGTGCTGCTATGGTGACCCATGACAAAAGGCAGAATGAATGCAAAGTCCTTGTGAAATTTCAGTGGATCTACTTTTGAATACACTGTATAAAATCAAGGTCAGATATTGGGAGCTGGCTGCTCTGCATTGTTTATGTAGCTCTCATTTAAAGCATGTCAGGCCACCTATCAACAGTATGGTCCTGTGCAAAAGAGGTGCAATTGTTTCCGCTCAATCCACAGCGGACATGACTTCATTTAACAAAACTGTAAGTGGAGCACATTTTGGCTGTTTCTGTATGAGACAGGTGGAGGGGGTGAGTTTTTAACCACAACTTTTACTGTTAAGCAGGCTGAGTTCTTACCACAGATGGGAAGAACTGTCAGATCCATTTAAAGGTGATGTTACAGGTTTAGTGGGACAATTACGCTGCACATGCCCACATCTTAGTTAATAACTGGGTCTATAGAAACACATGCTATGTAGTTTTTTTGATTAATTGGAGACACAAATTTTCATTATTATTGTTAGAATAGGCTATAAATCTATTTAAATGTCTAGGCTTAGTAAGTAAATATGCACATTTTCTAACAGCAGCAGCAAAGGTGTCGAACCATATGTTGGGGTCTTTGTTTAGAGTTCACAGATGTGGCTAGGTTAATTTAAGAGCCTTACTCTGTGAGTTGTCAAAGTTGATTGGAAGATTCTCAGTTTTCAATACTATTTTCTGTCAATAAAGGTACCAGGACCTGGTCCTTGGCTGTTATTTTACAAGAATTGTAATGCCAAAAATGAAAGGAATCCTGTTATTCTAGCAAAAGCAGTTACTGCAAATTTTCATGTCATGGGGGATCAAGGTGGCTTTCTTTGTTATTTGTTTTTGAGAGAGGGGCATTTGAGAAGAGACACCTTTGTATTCTATGTAGCTTGTTGCAAATCTTGATTATATAATAATTCCAGAGTATACCACCAACAAAATGCTGACAGAATATACTGTTAATTTGCAGTGGAGATGTTCACAGGGAGGGAGGAATGACAGCACTATTTTAAGATGGAAGAGTAAGTTTGAGAAATGGAATAAACTAAGAAAAGCACGATATGATTGGTTTTTTTTGGAGGACAGTCAATGGGCTAAATGCATTATGCAAATGGACCATGTGCATCTGCAGGTCTCAGGAAATAAAGGGAGTCTCACCAGTAAAAGGCCCATATAGAACTAATGCATTTGATGTCTTTGAAAACATGAGGGTTTTCTTCTGCCATCTTAACTATTTCTTCCATTATTATCAGCATATCTGGAATTCCACATACTATTTGTTCAGTGCTCATTTTGTCCTTTAATAAAAGGATCTGTCTTTCCAAAGATAAGCCTATTTTTCCTCCTTCCTAAAGAGAAAAGCAAGAATGCTTGACAGCTCCTTTTTTTCTTTCCTCTGCTCACTATGCAGCAAATAATCAATCTTGGCTGAATGACATTTTGGAGAAATTGCAGTTGTAAATGTGTCAGTACTTAAGAAAAGTGTAAAATGCCCCTTGCATTTGCATAGGTGGGAAATCAGATTTTACCTAAACACACGTGGTTGAGGAAAGCATAAAAATAAAACTGACTTTGTAACACAAAATTACAAGGCAGCTTTTTGAGGGAATTGGATCATTTACCTGAAGAAAATTGCATGAATGGTCCCCACTGTGAAGACTGAAATGGGTGGGCTCCCAAATAAGTCATTGAGAAGTGAAGGTGCCTGACTCTGGGTCATGCCCTTGGCATCAGACCTCTTCTCACAAAAGGTTCTCCTTGTAATTTAACTGCTGCTACATGATTAGACCTAATGCACCCAGTATAACTCTCCTTTGGTGGTTGGCCTGCAACATCTTTCTCTTCCTTTCTCCTCTTTTTTTGGTACAATGTACTTACCATTATTTCAATAATAATGTAATAACATACATCGATCCTTTAAACACATACGGTTTAATGCTTTTCCCAGTGGCATCTCGGCAGGCTTTGCAAACAGTGATCAATCAATAACCTTCACAAAGCCTGCTGCATTGCTCTTAGTTACACAGTTAGGGAACTGAAGGATAAGAGTGTTGAAAGACTTGCCCAAGGTCACCCATTGGTAGCTGACTTTTTTTATCCTAGATTTCAAACTTCAGACCACACAGTCTCCATATAAGTGTGTGTATGTTTTGGGCAGGGTATAGGGAATGGTCTTGTCACAGTGACTTTCCAGGTCAGTGTCTATTCCTTGATAAATTGAAAACTTTCCGAAGCCAAATGTCTGCAAAGTACAAACTTCAGGAGCGTGGAAGCTGATGTAGTGAGGATGTAGATTCCTCACCAAGGGAAACTGTTGGTGTGTTCCAACATCACCTGGTTTGCCACCAGCCAACAAGCTGACAGATGGTGGCACTGACTTGCAGTCAGTCTGGGCAAGGTATTTGTTAATGTTGCTACAACAGATATTCATTAGGAACTACAGTTACCCACAGTTTACTCTGTTTATACAACCATTTAGTGGTTATTTATTAAAAATAAAATTTATGTATGGTTATTGGAAGTATATTTTGGCAGGGAAGTGACCTTGGCAGAAATATGTCTGAATCAACACTCGGCTAGCAGTCACTCTTTATGTTGTCATATAAAACCTTGTTAAATAATATTTTGTTTCTGTCTTCAATTGCTGCTATATAAGGGCAGTAATGAAAATCCCCCAAAGGATTGGTAAATGAAGTGAGTTTTTCTGTGTGTTTTATCCATAAAATAAAGGACTAAGTCAATGAGTGTCAACATTATTGCTTGGTTGAAGTGCTTGCTGTAAACTTCGATAGTAAATAATTTACTTTTAAATTTTTGCAGGTATAAAACTTTTCTACATTTAAATACAATTTGAATGGCTTTTTGAGAACTAAGGATAATTCAGTCAGAAAGCACTTAAGTTTCATCTCAGTGGGACTGCTCACATGCTTAGAGTTAAGTGGTTGGCTGAATTGTCTAATGCACAGAGAAGATACTAAAAATAAAACCAGGGAGAAACCTTGGATTCAGACAGGGAAGTGGTGCCAAAACTGATATTTTAAAAAGACACTAATGTCAATGTACAATCCAATTTGCATTCAGTCAATGTCATTAGACTATAGCTGACTTTCTTCAGTTTTTGTGGTTTTTTTTCTGCCTTTAAAATAAAACCTTTCCATGAAAACCACTGGACTGAAAGCTGCTATGTAAAACTAAGAACAAATAGAGGTTTCTGCACAGTAGACTGTATTTTAATATATTGATATAGTTTAATGTGAGGAAAAAGTGGTTTCCATTTTGGCAATAGAACAGGCAATACTAGCAACTATCCTGCTCCTATGTTTTGAAGGAGCTTTTGGGAGTATGAAGCAATGCCTCTGGATTAGCAGCAGAATGGTTGTTAGTATTTATGGGATAGGGGAGAGGAAGAGGCATGTTCTGATGCACAAGGTGTTGGTGGTGTGAACACAGAAGAAGGCTGATTATTGTGAAGTTGGTCCATCTCCACAAACGTTATCAGTGTGCTTGTGCTCCTGGAGGCAAAGGCCTATGTTATGTGGACAGGAAGAAATGCCTCATCAGCTTATGGACTGCTAAAAGTAGCAGGGGTGGAGAGAATGACCTGTTCTTTGTGGGTGTTGACCATGATCCATCAATCCCTAATGCCCTGCAAGAACCTCCTGGGAAGACCTGGGAGCACAGCAATACAAAGGAATAATCAATACAGGCAAAGGATGTAATGCAGTGAGGAGACAGGCTTTATGCTGATAACTCTGAGGGCTGGATTTGAAGCCTTTCAAAAAGCTCTTTCAAAATTGCTATAGCGTATCTGGTATTGTGATGTGTTTTTCTCTCTGTATGTCATTATTGTATAATGTCATACAATGTTTCGCAGATTTAAGGAGAGAGCTACATGCTGTGCTATGAATAGGGTACTGAAGTGGCCTTTATCCAGAGGCCATCAGGAGCCATCAGGTAAGAGCTGCTCTTTGTAGCAAAACAAGGCGTGCAGTTGGGAGTTTGAATTCATAGCCACACTTCTTATTTGTTTGACTTTGAGCATAGAAGAGCTAATATGGGAGAAGAGCTTATCAAACGAGATACTAGAAAATGGATGCCAGAACAAAGAGGCCACTTCATATGGCTACAGACACTGATTCCACTACACAGGCAGGGCTTTTTTGTGATGTCTGGGTGTTTATCTACTAGACCCTAAACGTGCACTCCTACCCTTTCACAGCTTTTTCTTCTCTAATGTAGAGCAACTCAGAAGCTGAGTAAGCAGTATCCTGGAAAAACACATTGCAGGAAGTGGTATTTACCCTTTGATCTTTAGATCCTTCCTCTGCTGTGATATATAGTAACTTGTTTTGTCTCTGCTCAGTGAACAGGCTTTCTTTTAGATTTATGGCAATGGCTGGTTGCTGGTAAACGAGGCTTTGGTGCCTTTGATAAAATGAGGGAAGAAAGATCATGTTTTCCACTTACAACTTTCCATACTGTCTGAAGGCTAAGGAAATTTTTTTGGGATGGATTTCTTTGATTTGCAAGGTATTAATTGCATTGGATTGGGAGCTACTGTGTTGGCATTGAAGTGTCACTCCATGCACAGCCCCTCTGAACTCAAGGCTTTGTAGATTTAGCTGGCTACAGCCTAGTGAATGTCTTCAGCACTTACCCCGGAACAGAGGATTTATGTAGTCAGTTAAATGCTTGGAGCGCAATGGGTCCTCCAGATCCACTCCAGTGTGGGTTGTTTGTGTTGACATACCCAGTATCAGTGAGGGGATCAGAATCTAGACTACGTGTATTGCATGATGATGAAAGGGAAAAACCGCAACATGTGTGAGGAGTTGATAGATGCCACTAGCACATGCCTGAAACCTTTCTATGAAACTGAGAAAAAGGGCACTGCTTCACATCTGTGTGCATTCCACTAAGTCCTTCCAGAGTGCTGGTGGGATAGGATTTGCTGCCTCTGCCTTCTGCTGTTTCATTAACCACACCTGCCTCTCTGTCGGAGACATGTATTGATTGAGTGACAACCTCCATCTCCTGCTGGCAGGATCCAAATTATATCCCAAACTGTCTCCATGTACCTTGGCAATGCCAGGCCACTGTGTTGGGGCTCTTGTATGTTGGCAGGAGGTGTTATGGACACTGCTGCTGTCTCACTATAATGTACATTGTATAGCTTAGTGTCTAGAACACATATATGTGAGAGCTTCCCAGGTGCTCCAGGAAGAAGGAAGCCTCAACAGTGAAGTGTGAATTGATAGAGGCATAATATGGCCTCAGTCCTTTTTCAACCCTTACTAACAACTTCCTTCAGAATTTTACAGAGAAGTAAAACTCCAGGGTGTAAAACTGCTAAATGAGATCTCAAGATTTTGAGTGAAGTTTGGAGAAAAGTTCTGAGACTTCAATCTATATACAATTCTGAGGCTTTGTATTCATTACAGTTAAAAACTGCTCTGTACACTTTTAGTGTGGTATCCTTTGGAATATAAAGGGTATAATAATGAAGGGAAGACTGACAAGATGTGGAGGAGAAAATGTAGTGCAGCTTCTTTACCTTCAAATGGACTGTTATAAAAGCTGTGGGCAATTGTATGGTTGAGAATTTCCTACTGGTTTACTATTTTATACTGCCACCACAAGCCTTTTCTTTAATTTTTTTTTTATATTTGGCTTTTTAAAAATACAACAGATACAGAAGTGAAACTATATTTGTATGTAAATATAACTTTTGTGCAGTAAGAAACAAGTAACAAACCAGTGAAAACCAATCTCTTTCCATAAATTTTGTTTTGGTTACTTTATTTGCTAGCCCTGATGATCCTTAATCTCCAAGATCTACAATCATGCAACTACTTCCTTTTTTAAGAACACTTACAGTTGAATTTTTCCAAGAATAAAAAGCCTTTTTCTACAGCTGTATGCTTTCATGAAGAATTAATGACTTGATAAACACTAGACTGTTATTGTTTATGCAAATGCAGTCAGCTCCCTGAAAAGAAGGCCAGGATGTGTAGTGCATGCATGGTTTAGTGCAAAATTTTTTTTCTGCAGGAAAACAGAGTAGGATCCATGGTATAAACACCAGTAATTTTAACATGGAAAATTTCTCCTTCCCTAAGAAGTCCCTGCTACCTAATCCCAGTTCTGCTCTCTGGGTGAGGAATGGCAAAGGACCAAGTCCAAGTAGCTGAGTGCAGTTTTACGTAGCTGTTCATGGGCCTCTTAATCAATTAACAAATTACATCTATTAAAGATACTGAAGCTAAAAAAAACCAAACCCTATAATGCTTTGGCTACTAAAGCTACTTTTGCCAGAGTAATGCAGTTGGCAGTAGCCAGTTGCAGAGGGAAATTGTGGTCTCTTTTCTGCTTCCCATGTTGAATTACCTGCAGTGTTTAGTACTGCAGGCTCTGTTCAGGTCTCCTTACCCAGAATAATAGTTTACTGAGATTAAATAATCTGTAGTTGATGTATGTCTAACAATAAATAATCACTAACAGCCTGAAGTATTTGCTGAGGTGTAGCTGTAAAATGTCAACAAGATGTTTCAAGCGTACTTGCCAGGAATTATGCATGGAGAGTGTCTTAAATCCCTGCTTCAAAGATAAGATCTGATTTTAAAAAGCAAGCATAAAAAACCCCCTACCTCTCATGCTTTAACTTTTTAACTTTTGTTTTCTCTGTGCTTTTCACAAGTTTCTCACATAAGCTTCATGAAGAATATCAGGTTGAGGCTGTGCTTCTGTTGTATCAAAACTGGACACCTAAGATGCTTCCTACTGATCAGTGTTTCATAAACTCAGCATATTTATGGCTGAAATACACTTTTTTTTTTTTTGCTGAGGTGCCAGAAACTGTCCAGTCACAGCAGGACTGAGTTTAGCACTGGCTAATTTTCCTGGCTTCCTGGCCACTCATTAATTTCCTCTGGTAAAGCACATGGTGACATTTCTGCAGCTCTGCTTGGCTGTGCTGGGTTAAACTGGTGCTATGATAGCCTGTCCTACTGTGATACCATTGTGAGGACATGAGAAGAAGAGAAGCTGTGTAGTTTCAGACTAAAGGTTTGTTTAAAACCTACTGCTTCTTAGTTTGATTTAAGAGCCCTTAATTCTGGTCCTACCTGAACCTTTTCCACTGTGGTTGTACCCTTTCTGACTGTGTGCATGTGTGTAAAATCACATGGATATGTAAGATGTGGCTGCATCAGGTTGCAGCATAGCATATGGGCATTATTTTTCCTGTACTCCTATCTAATAACACCTAACATTTGGTTTGTGGCAATTTGCTGGTAGGATAATCAAAGGATGCAGTTCGGGCTCTTCTGTTACAGGCTGCAGAAGCTGCAGCAAAACCATCCTTGGTTCCTGCAAGAAAATTAAATGGATCACAAATGCAATTAAATTTGCTGAGACATTCTTTAGTCTCTTGATAGATGGTGGCCAGAATTGTTTAATTTTCCTGTTTAGGAGGGAAACTATAATATTTTAAATGATAGTTCAAAGATTGAAAGACTTGTAATTGACTGAAAGTATCTGCAGTTCTGCCTGGTGGTAGCTGGAGTGATGTTATGTAGGAAAGGACAGCTTGTGGCTAAGCACAGCTCAAATAAGCTTGAGCAAACTGATTTTTATTATGTCTGAAAGTGAGAGAGACTGTTGTTATGATTGCAAACCATGGGAGAAAGCTGGGAAACCTATTGCTGGTGGCAAAACCAATTGTATGTGTTATTGTGGCCGCTCTATTGGCAAAATAAATATGCATAGTTTGTAATGGCGAGTATCGTGAGTCTCGGCATCAGGAGAGCTGTCAAGAGCTCCTCAGCACAACTTTTATTCAGTGATTTTGTGTTGCTGTTGGTGACAATTTCTCACTAGTCTTGTTTTTTACATGTCTACCATTTTGGATCTGGCTGTAATCAATGGGAAATATATCCATTATCAATAACCAAACAGCAGTTCTGTGCTTCTGATGAGCATTACTGTGATCAACATGTCCACAGGCCAGTTTCTTTTTTTCCTTAAGATAAAAATTTTCAGTGATCCTGAGGCCAGATTGTGATAAAACACAGACACATTCATGAATAAAGATCAAAATGCCAGTAGCTGTGAAATAAAAAATCAACAAAGATGTTGTATCTTGAGTGAAGAACAGCAACCAACTTACCTGGTATATGACAGCACTGAATATTTTGAATGTTATCTGAATTAGTCTTCTAGTGTTATCTGAATTAGTCTTGAGCATGATGAGATCTGAAGGTGTGTTTTTGCAATACCAGAAGCATGAAGGTCAGTGTGAGTACACATCAAGTAGAATGCGCAGTGAGCAGCATAACAGGAGCTAAGTGCTTCTATATGCAGATTGCTGAGGATGGGCTCACCTGGATGTGCTGTTTTCAAGGCATGGTTCAGGTTAGCAGGATGTCTTCTTGAGCAGCTGTGAGATTGTGGCTGGGATTTGTGTCTTCATTTTGTTCCGTTTAGGCCTGGTAAAGGGCAAGGGACAACAATAAAGGGGCCACGGGCACTTAAGGTCTGAAGGAAGGTTTTTTTCCAGTGCTAGCTGTGTGAAGTAACTATTTAAACATTTACAGGAGACACCGGAGCATTCACCTGAAAGATGTAGATTCAAATCTCTTCAGGCAGTAGAGGTTGTTCAACAGATGGGTTTGGGACTCTGGCTAATGTGCAACCCCAGGGGTCCTCAAACTTTTTAAACAGGGGGCTGGTTCACTGTCCCTCAGACACTGTCAGGGGCCGGACTATAGTTTGGAAAAAATTGAACAAATTCCTATGCACACTGCACATATTTTATTTGTAGTAGTGCACAAAAAAACAGGAAAAAGAGTGCCGTATCCAGCCCACGGGCCGTAGTTTGAGGACCCCTGTGCAACCCCATGAAAAAGGGAGAGTAACAATATTACTAGTCAGACCTTTCCAAAAACTTGCTGAAAAACTCTCAAAAATGTCCCAATATGTATCTGATGTCTCTGAGACTGACTTCTATTTGAACTGAGTATTGAATTTAGTTTTCAACACTAAAGGTATCAAAATCAAAGCTTAAACCCAATCTTCAGTCCAATTCCCACCAGTCCCCCCCATCCTTCCTTTGTTGTGTTTTGGTTGAAATGTGGCAAAGGGGGTTTCTGTTTGGAAGGTGGAACAGGATAAATATTAACTTCCCTTTCTATTTTTTTGAGAGCTGGAAGGAATTGCCTTCCCAACTGCTGCGGACAAGCATGGTAGGGATGACTGTTCCTCTGGATTCCAGTGTAATGCTTGAACACAGGCAAACAGGTCCCACATAACATGCTGCTGTGCATGGGCTGCTGCTGCCTTGCTACATGTTGGGAGATGCTAGCAAGGCTTGGGAACTGCTGCAGTATCCATGCAAGGTGCTTTTCTGAACTGGTTACTTTGCTGGACTGGTAGACAGAAGACTTACAGATTTTACTGAAATCTAGAGAGAGCTTCTGTAACTGGAACTTCCCCCAGCCCACATGCAGCCACTATATCATGGTAGCCTCCACACAGGCTGTTAAAAGTTCTATGTACAAATGCTGTTTAATAAAACCTTTGCTGGCTCATATATGTGGTGCCAAAACAGTTGCTGCAGATGTATTAGGTGACTGAAGCTGTAGTTCGCTTAGTGTCATGTCCTTCTGCTCCTCTGCGTGGCCTTGCAAACCAGCCTGCTCCATCTAAAGGGGAGCCCTTGCTCATTGCTTCCCTTCATCTGTACATATTCACTCAGATCTGTTATGAGGGAAGGGCTGGAAGTAGCACAGACATTTAATGAGATGAAATATAACATGGAATTTACTGATTAGGCTCCTGTAATTACAGTTTATGCAGGAAGAAGCACTCCCAGGAGATTCCTGCAGATAAGCAGCAGAAGTGATGGTGCCTTTCTGCTGCACTGCTGGAATGTGGCTTTTTCCAGATGCTCTTAGGTTTCAGACAAAGCATCTGGAGGCTGCTTGTGCCTCCTGTGCTGCCTGCCGCAGGGCAGCTCCACGGGCACCTCGCATCTTGTCTATTAGCGGTAGTTTCCATTGTGGTTCCATCACTCCCCCCCTTAGCATGGCTGGGGGCACCAGGGGCTGCTCTGTGTAACCCTCCTCACAGGGAGGGGGAGGAGGGAAGTGGACCATTCAAAGTCATTGTAGCTTCACATATGGTGTTAGAAAATGGAGAAAAAGGGATGCCTGTCTTGATTATTTTTTTAAAATTTCCGTAATGAAATCGCTGTGAGGTAATCTGTTGTTGATTTATCTGTTGATAAATCACATTTTGCTACTTGTGTGCCAAGGACCCCAAAGGGGGAAAGGTAAAAGTATCCCAGGATCTTTTTTTCTTGTGCTTAATCTACAGTTTTGAACTCTTTCTGCCAAAGTTGTGACATCTGAAACACAAAAAGAGTGATTTTGTTTGGGTATATTACCTGATTCCTGTTAATCTTTCCCTGAATAATAATTCTCTCCAAGGATCCTTTTCCCGTCCTTTTGAGGCTTCTTTTAATTTGACAGCGACAGGCAACTACAGGGCTGTGCTGGCCAAGGCATGGCTGGCTGCTACATGTCTTCCCTGAGCCCTTCCCTAGTGAGCATTTTTTTTGTTCCACCATAAATACTTCCTTGCAGAGCAACTGCGAAGTGTAACCGCTTTTAATTTGTGAACTGATCTTCCTCTGAAGCAACAGGAAAACTGTGGCACTTAGTTCATTGTGGATGACCTGGCATGCTGGGGGCAGCAGGCTTTAGCTTTTCACCTGCAAGCGCTGGTGGCTTTGCAATCATGTGCATGAGCTGGAGCCTTGTCTGAAAATGGTGCTCCTGCAGCGGTGATGAGACCATCCTACAGGAGGGAATCCAGAATATCAGTAGAGAACTCCAAGAGGAAAGGAAGCTGAGGAAGCCACATGTATAACTGAAGGACAATTTAAGGAATCTTCTATGAAAATTCAATAAAAATTTAATTAGAAGAATCCTTCAAAAATGTTTTATGGAGATTAAGTGTATTGAAAGTTTTATGGAAGAAAGCAAAGTATTTTACACTTCAAAAGCCAATGAAAATTCTCTTTATAATGGCCAAGAGGGCTGTAAGATAGGACTTACAGTACTATTGCAATGAAAACCTTGCTAAGCACACATCAAGTCATTTTAATCCACCTGCAATAAATGACTATTGCCAGACTACAGGTGGAGAGAGAGTGAACTTGACTCTGAAGTGTGCAGTCCAGTGCCCTGAAATCCTCGGTGCTCCTGTGGATGAAAAGCTCTTACAGACATGAACCCTGCAGCAGCACTGTCTAGCCACTACAATTCGGTGTTATTCCGGGAAGGGGGAGGTATTGGCTTAGGTCTAAATGCAAACAAACCGCTCTTTTGGCACTCTGATTTAATTCCTGGAAGTATGGCGTTTCAGAAGTGGTGTTCACAAGAATCTCTTGTACCCATCCTTTCTCATGGCAGTGCTACAGCAGGTGACAACTACCCCCTGTGCTGTTCCCAGGAGTATCAGCTTTGGGGCGTGAGGGATGAATCCCAGTTCAGACACTTGATTCCAGTGAAATAAGTGGGGATGCATCTGCGGTTTGGATGTCTCTAGCTCTTAGTGTCTATGCTAACAGCTGGAATCTCTAGCTATGTACAGAGTCATGGTGAATGTGGGTCATCTACCAAAGTAGGCAGTAAATGGAAATCTGACCAAAGTGCTGTGAGGGAGTGTGGTGGTCATGCTGGGAAGCCTGTTAGGACTGGAAAAAGGGATTTTCCTGCTGGGAATACAACAGTCTGTCAGGTATGTGAAAGATAAAGATATTTCTAGTGGATGAGCAGCCAGGGTTCAGATGATATCCCTTAGGGAAAGGTGTTTTATCTTGAGTCGTCCAGCAATAAAATATAAGCTATTTGCTAGCAACAACTAAGGAGAGAAAGAAGAATGTTTAGGCTTATTCTGATTATTCAGAAAGCATGTTTGATGAACTGTGCCTGCCAGTGATGCCCTGTTCAGGGGCTGGAGTCCAGCTGCTCTGCTTCCCTTCTGTCTCTGACACTGTGGCCCTGAAAGGGAGATGTTTAATTATACATGGAATTTTTAAAAAATCTGGCACTGAATGGCTTTGAAATGTTGCCAATAATGACATTCCTAAATAATATTCTCAGTGCTTCAGAGAGAGTAAATACCAGAGTGCCAGCAGACACCTTGTTTTCATTTCTCTGTGACTGGCACAGGCAGTTTTAAACAGGTAGAATACAGTCAGGAATTGCAGCATGCTGCCTCTAAAATGCTTTTTGACCTGAATACAGTTCTGTTGATAAACAACAAAACATCATCTGTGTATAGAGTTGCCTGTGGCATTTCAGGTAGCCATCATCTTGCCTCTGCTGGCATCTGTCGTGCACCTCCCCAGCTCCTGGCCCTTCTATGGGGCTGGTGGTACGGTAGCATTGCCTAAGTGGTTTTTGTTTTCAGTGAGTAGCTCTCCAGGCACAGAGGAGCACACATAAGCAGGTTTTGTACCAAATACAGAGAGAGGGTGTGCTGTGAGAGGAAGCTTCATGTATGCTCCCCTGCTCAGTCCCACCATCACAGCTGGTATGGCCTGTTCTGTCCTAGAAGCTCTAAACCACAGAGGATGGTGTGAGGTCCTGCTGATACATCCTTCCACCCTTGTAATTTGCCAACTCCTGGCTGCGGTAGCGTGGTCTGATACAGGATACCTGGGCTCAGATTGCTTCTGTGCTTGCTCGAGCATGGGAATGTGAACTTGGATTTTCTGTGACAACTGTGATTGTTCCAACCACTGCCAAACTGCTGTTTGGTGAATTTAGCTCTTTAGGTTATATTAGAAGTCCCTTAACTACCATCTCCTACTCCGTCCTGTCCTGACAAAACTCCCAAACCAGCAAGCAATAATTTTGGCTGTAGTGAAAGGGGAAGGGCTTTCTTGGCCTGAAACAAATGTTTTCATCTTGCAAAACAGGATAAATTCAGTTTGTGGACTGATGTGAAATACTTCTGGTTCTTCATCCAGTGAGCCATGACATTGATTATTCACACAGAGGGGGATTTTTGTGCTGTTAAAGGCAGGCATTTTATGGGAGGTTTTATGCTAGCTTTTGGCCTCCAAGCTGTGGACAAGACTGGAGTTTACCTGATCTCCCTCCCTGGCAGAGGCTGGAAATAACTTATTCGCAGTGATACATGACAAGAAGACACAGAGATAAGTGTCTCTTTTCCACAACCTGTGCTGTGCCTGCCTGTCAGGAGGGGTTGGCAGAAGCTGGCTGAGGTTTGGATGGGAAGGAGGATCCCCTGTCTTTTTGTGCACAGGAGAGCAGAGAACAGCCCCATACAGAGCTGGCAGCTTACAAGTGAATAGCCCCCAGGAACGGTAGCTGTGCATCCATCAAAATCCCTGGGCAAAAGCAGGAAAGTAGGAGGAAACACTTGAAAAACTTGGCACTTGGAGGGGAGCTGAGCTTTATTCCTCAAAGAGGATTTAAATTGCCGCCAGAAAACCCCTCTCCTGCCCCAGTTGCCTTATGTACCTGGAGGAAAAGTTGCCAATGATTTAATGTGACTCCAGACTCCTTTTTCTGTCTTTAGAAAGTTGATGTACTGTTTCAAAACCACTGAAAAGGAATATTTTCTGTAATGTGTATGCTGGATTAACGATACTACTATTTCAGATTTTTCTCCAGATCTGAATTTAACCATTTTCCTGAGCTAAGTTTGGTCAGGTGGTGAGCCCTCTTGTGCTTGCAGTTTTTCTTGCTGGATCCCATGATGCGACCTGTCCTGTGAAATGCCCAGAGCAGGCAGGACCTCTGCCTTATCCTTTACATGCCTGGCTCCTGAGGCCAGCTAGGAAAGCGCTGGTTACTATGGTCAGCTGATTCCCAAACCTCCTTACCTCAATCCACTTCCAGCAGCTCTGCAGCAGGCAGGAAACTTTAGCTGTGTACAGTCTTCCTGTCAAGGGGCCACCGAGGGGGATGCCAAAGACAGGTTCTCCGCTTTTCATGTGAACACGGGGTCTCTTGCTGAATTCCACAGTGGTCTCGTGTGCTACTCTCCGTGAAATCGCTGCGTTACAGGTCTGACACAGCAGACTTCCATCTTTGATTGTGTATGGAGAAGCCAGATGAAGTACTGGGTGCTGTAACATAGGGAAAATGCTCAAACAGGCTTACTGGTGTTTCTGGAGAACATGCCAAAGACCGCACTTTTTTTGACATTTGATACTCAACTTTGCCATTCTAGATGCAGCTCTTATCTGATCCACAGAAGTTTACTGCAACACATTAAGCTAGATGTTCATAATAGTTTTCTCAGTAATCAGCCTTGCTGAATTTTCCATGATACATATGATGGATTTTTATGCAATTCCTGTTAATAGTTTTCCAGTTAACTTGTATTTTTTTGTGTATCCACATATTTGGAGACAGATTTGAAGTTGTTACACTAAGTGAAATGAGCTTAGTAGACTTTGAAAAAGGGTTAAACATTTATAAATGTAATAAGATAACCTAGAGTTATGTTAGGATTAAAAACATAAGATATAAATCCCTATGCCTCAAGGGATAATTGGTGGAGTTTAAAAGGAATTTCCCTGATGGATAAATTAGTCTATAATTGCCCCTATAGGGACTTGCTCCTTAAACAGCTGATGCTGGTGTCAGTCAATACCATGCTTGATGGACCTTGGAGCTAATGTGGGATGGCAAGTCTCCTATTGCAGTAGCTAGCACAGAGTTGTGCTGTACATCATGTTCCTGCCTGGCCATGTGAACAATATTTACTGTTCGGCGATGGTCTGTTTCAGGAATACGTGGTATCTGACAGTGTTTGTGATGTATCACAGTATGTAATAAACAATTGCTGCAACCACTCAATGGCTCCTGGAGTTGTGCTTTACAAGAAGGGAAGATCTCTTTTGCAAGCAGTGGAATTAGGTGACTTATTTTGGGCTGAAACTTTTCTATTGTAAAGTTTTTAGTAGTAAAAGGGCTCAGAGACAAACCAAGGATAGCATTCCTCTTGTTCCTGGATTTTTCACATGAAGCTTCCCTGGGTTTTGTGACAGAGGACCTCAGGCAGAAAAGCAAGATAACCAGGTAGGCAGGCAGGACTGAAAGGCTCACTCACCTCCAGGGCATCTGGATGTGTGGGAGAAGGAGCATCACAGATCTGGGGCTCTGTGGGTTAGACCTGAGCCATTTTGCAGGAGGCTTGTGTAACTCCAGAACAGTGAAGGTGGCACATGAGTAAAATATTTAAAGAACCAAGACAAGAGAAGATGTTGTTTTCTTCCACTTTCAATGATCTAACAAGTAATCTGTGGGGAGCTGCCTGTGCCACCTTTGCGGAGTGTTGGGAAATGACTGTGTGAAAAACTGTGTTACCTTTTGAATGTGGTGTCCTTAGTAAGAGTTACGGTACTGGATCGGGGCTGCTCATAAGCAGCCAGTCCTAATTGTGTGCTGTGCATTAATGGCAAACTAGCACCACCATTAAAAACCCTAACACATTCCGTGCCCCCTTAGCACAGGTTCTGTTCCCCATCTTTTCCTACTTCTGATTGTAACATCAGAAATGCTTGGAGTTATTTGTACAGGTGCCCCAGGCTTCTGTAAGGCTCACTGGCTGTTGCTCTCTTGCTGGAATTTTGACTAATTCTCATGCTACTTGTGTATTGCCCCCAAGGAATTAGTCTCCCGGTGGTCTGAGAACCATCCTAAAAGTGAACCTGTGTGTTAGTGCCCTACCTGAAAGCCTCTGCAGCCCACGGCAACTGAGACCCTGCTTTATAACATTTACACCTTATACAGTTCATACCTTATAAGAATTTAAAAAAATTTAGCTACATCTATTTTTTTTTTTAAGGAGTGGAGTTAATTTCCATGTTTGTGATCACTGTAGACTTGGCAGTCCGCTGGAACTGTGAACTACTACCTTTAATTACAGGCTAGACAGTACTTTGAGCAACCAGACTGGATGATTTCTTGCCCAAACTCAGCAGTGATATAAAAGCTGGCAGGATAAGGCTCACCCTAGGAAGTCTAGATGGAGACAAATAAGCACTAACACTGTGACTAAGGATGTTCTGACCTCTCTGAGTGGTTCCCTCCTTTGCTCTGAGGGAGTAATTTAAGAGTTTTGAATTCATTCTCCAAAATAGATTAATTCCAGTGTAGTGTTTATATTTTGATAATTAAAATACTTATGGGCTGATTGTAGCTGTTGGCAAACCATGTTTCCATGTGTGGTGACAAGACCACAGCTCTGTGCCCTGACTGGGTGAACACCAGTGACTGGGGCAAAGAGGAGAATGTCACTGCCTTGGAAGGTGGAGCCCCAGGTTGGTGGTGTAAGAAGCTTGATGACAAACAGGTATCTGGAGAGAGGTGAAGGAGCATGGCTGAGGGGTGAGAGAGCCCTGGAGACAGGGATGTCTTGGAATGCAATCATAAGAAATTTCAGACTTTTTACCATAACTGTACCTACAACAACATGTGTATGTTTGTGAAGCCTTTGTGTCCTCTTCAGTAGTTGTGGCTTGTGTTTCATTTCATATTTACATAATGTTTGCATTCACTTAGCAACAGGCTGTCTTACAGGAATTTTCTAGATGAATTTTATCTTTTTCCAATTAAACTGTACAACAGTTTTGTACATCAGGTTTTTAGATGAAAATATTATGATCTAACAATCTGTGGAAGTTCTTCTCACTAGTGCATTTTCTCACTCACATAGATTCATTGAAGTGTGAAATGTGTGTCACTGTTTTGCTGCAGACAGACCTAAAAGCTGGGTTAGATGAAGGGTTAGCAAGAGTTCATGAACTGTGTTTATCTGATGAACAGGCTCGGTCAGCGAGCATGAGGACAACCAGCATGCCGGGAGTTACTGGATGCTGGTGGTACCTGTCTCAGTGCACGGGAACTACTAAGTGCTGTGGGAAAACTCAATGCTGTCAGGTGTTTTGTCTCTGGACATACATGCTCCTGAGTTTAGAATTATGAGCAGGGGAGAAAGAAATCTTGGTTTTGTTCAAAATTGTGGGGGCCAGCAGCTAGAATATTGTGTAGAGGCAGTTGCGATGAGAATTGGCAGAGCTACAGCTAGTGTGGCACCCTCTGCTTTTGCTGCTTCCATCAATCCTGCTCTGTGTGAGATAAGGTCCTGAAGATGAACTTCAGGATGAGTATGCCCAGACTGCCTAATGCTAATAAGCATTTGGTGCTAGGTGCAGGAGGACGTGAAGCTGCACAGCAAACTGAATTGCTGGAAGTCCCCTGTCTGGGCACTGCCAGCATTACAGGCTGCAGGCTACAGCCAGCGCCTGTCTCCACTTCCCTTGTCCTCTGTAGAGTTGACATTGTCCCAGCAGACCTGTAAAATCAATGTGACATCTGAAATTTGGGTAATGGTGTTAAAAGATGAGTGTTTGGCTCCTGGAGAGTGTCCTTAAACTATTAGCTTGATAATGTGAGTAAAGAACGGAGGCTTTTGCCCCACCTCAGGCAGAAGGGTGTCTCTCACAGCCTGCGGGTCTGGTGAAGGAGAGCAGGTCTCTTTACACAGCTAATCGTGCCGCAGTAAATAATTCAGCGTGTTAAAATGCAGAGAGGAAATAAACATCTGCTGACAGATAAAAGGAAAGTCACTTTTTTTCCTTCAGGGAAAGCAAAGAAACTTTTAGCAACTGTCTCTAGGCAAGCTTTCTGCAAACATGTGATGTTACCCACTCCCCTCCCCTACATTAAAAAAAAAGAAAGAAATGAAAGGAGTGAGGGTTATTGAGCACTGTGAGTTTTGGTCATTTATCACTGTGTTTCTGTAATTGTGATGCATGGGGAGCAGTCAGACTGTTCAATGGCCATCAGGTTCCGGTTTGTGGAGTGAGGGTCTCGTGCTGCCGCTCTGAGGAGCGGCATAAATCATGTTGGCTGACAGAGGTATGCTGCATCTTTCGCCTATATGTGCTCTGGGCTCACTTTTCTTTCTGCCTGTAGCTGTATCTTCCCAGTTTTGCTTTAGAGACTTGTATTTCCATTGCTGAATGACCGCGGTTCAGAAGCCCTGAGGAGTCTGGCGCAGGGTGGTGTTGCTGCTGGTGAGGACCAGAGCTCCTGTGGGAGCCATGAGACATGAGAACAGGGATGGGGTGCAAGGACAAGTGGACCTGGGTGTTCTGCCTGCTTGGCATGGATGTGTGGATGGTTTGATTAAGACTGGAAGAACTGACCTGCATTATATTAGAGATCTGTTGGTTTCTCAGGCTACCATGCTAATTTCCCTGTCAGCCTGACTCACCGTTCCATCTGCAAGATCCACTCTGATATTTTCCTGGCCTTACCATTCTCTTCAAACTTCTGCTACTCTGGAAGAGCACTGGGTTTGGTCCCTTCTTGAAATAAAAAGCAAATTTTTACACTGATTCCATTGGTAAAACAGGATCAAACTTTTAACATTCAAGCCTTTGACTTGTGTTTTGAGTAGGTATTTAAGAAGTAAATACAGGCAGCTATACCAGCATGTCTGTGGCAACAAAGTTTAAAATGGGCTCAATTACTTAGTGTTATCTGGTGGCTTTCCCAGCTTGCACTATGGTTCCTTAGGCTGCGGTTGTGTTTTTAACAGATATGAAAAGTATATCTGACTTATTCAGTGATTTCAGGCAGATTATTTAGGGCTTGACATGGTACCCATGATGGCAGGCAAAACTTTAATCTTATTTCCTGTATGAAAATCTCCTAATGGCCTCTGCAGTGAGCACCAATGAAAAGACTCTCTTTTTTTTTCTTGCTTCGGTGTTATCTTAAATACCCCATTTTAACTGTGATCATCTGATGACCTTGCCAAGTATTTGAGGAGAATTCCTGCTTGTAATATTTTATTAGAAAAAAAACTAAAATATTTTAATTCTGATTTTCCAATAGCAACCTTCCCTATTTCTTAGGTCATCCTGGTTTTGAGTGTTTTACAGGATAAGCACATCTTTGACAGTACAAAGGTATCAAACAAGCTGCACTTTAAATCACAGCATTTTCTGGTTAGGACAGTCTGGCCTAGAGCCTTACAGAGATGTGAGAAGGCTCAAGAGTCTGTTGGCAACAGGGTATGTTTGTATTTTCCAGATGCTTTATCAATATAACAAAGGAAACTCAACCAGAAGCTGCTAGATCTTGA